>BHFT01002700.1:0-174767 GCA_004320025.1 Laticauda laticaudata | reverse complement strand
TGGTTTCTGGCTATGAGTTCTTGAGTTCTCACCATCATTTCTTGCATCATTGCAAGGGTTGACTGTACTGCTTGTAGTGTTGGGGCAGGTGATGTTTTTTTTGCCTCCAACATTGTATCTAAAGTTGTTTGTCCTGCAGGCGAGAGTATGCTTGTTGTGTTCTTCTTTGCAGTTTTCATTGTTGTTGATGTTGTTGACATTTTCAGGACACTCAAAAGGTCTTTCGAATCTACCATTCAACAGTGTACTTAAGAACTTTCTTTGTTTCTATTATATTTCTAGATTCTATTTTCTAACTTCAATCTTTCTTCAGTGTGTAGCTTGAAGGAGGCTATATAGATTTAGAACAATCAACAGTAAATTCTAGCTGATATAATTTTACAGTTAGCTTTCAGTTTTAGTGTCTATAGCCTATCTTCAAGTTCGTTCTAACAAACAGTAACTAATAAGTAGCTCCCTTGATCTTTGTCTAATTTAAAAGAGAGTATCAAATAAATATTTTCTTGTATACTTTAACAAATAACTTTCTATTCTGTAGTGTAAATTCTGTTTTCACAAAATTATTCTTGCAATCAGAAATTCATAAGTAAAAAAATGAATCAAGAAAAGAGAGAATTCCTTAATTAATTAGGCAATATAGGATCAAATAATCACTTAATTGATAATTAGTCTACAATATTAAACCCTTATTTTCTTTAGCTTTAGATTTTATAAATTATTCCCTTCTTTATAAATATCTATTCCACAAGTGCATAGTTATAAATGGTTTTTAAGTGAAATATATACTAAATTTTAGACTTATTTATACTTTCTTTATAGATTAATTAATCACAAAGTCTCAGTCTCCTTCTCTCAACTCTCTTCTTTCTTCTTTCTTTTTCAAGATGTCCCCCCTTCTTTCAAAGTGCAAAGTCACTCTGGGTGCAAGTCACCACTTTCACTTCTTATTAACTTCACTCTGTCCCAATCTTTACTCAAAACAGCATTAAACAATCAGAATATCTCAGTCAAAATATCTCTGAGCCTTCTCTCTAGATTTCTCCCCCCCAAAATAGTAAGAAAATCATACAAAAGATGTATTTTCTTCTCTCTCCACCCTGGCCTACCATCTGTCAAATTCTCCACGTCGCTGCCATTTGATCTGCCCAATACGCCGGCTCCTCCTGCCAAGTCCGCCACTGTTTCAAACCTCAGTTCAGAGCCTCCTTCTCATCTAGTTTTCAGAATCTTCTTTCTCTCATTAGTATTCCTTCTCAATCCACTTGAGAAGCCGCTATGTCACACTGCTTTCACTCTTCACTTCCGTCTCAAATCTGCTGAGCTACCATTTCTTTGGATCGAATCATGAAGACTGATTTCTTCCACATCGTTTTTTGGGACTTTCCACTACAGGATCTGGGAGTCATGGTTCTCCCTCGATGCCTTGGGGTTTTTTCCTTTCTATCGTCGTCCCCTTCAGGATCTGACTTCACCTCTACGAACTGCCAGACGTGGACTTTCAGACATGCAGGACAGAATGTCATTCCTCCGAGTAGTTAAGATATGGTGCCTTTTGAGCAATCACTTATTGGGTTGTTTGTCCAACACATTTAACCATGTTTTGCTTTAACCAGGTTTATTGAATTCTGCAAATTTACTAAGTTTACTAAATGTACACATTACATTCAATCAGACATTATGCTTTACAAATCATGATAGCTGGTTATATTGAATAAATGCAAAGTAAAATGTATCAAGCCATGCTTAATAACATTAAATTATAAAGCCAGGAACATTGCATAATGCAATGTGCAAAAAACAGCCAATTAACTAATGCTTTGATAAAACAGCCATAACAAGCCTCTTAAAGTGTGTGATGCTAGGTGTGTGATATTTTAAATTAAAAATGATGGCTTCTAAGCAGGCATATGCTATTGTTCCTTGTATTTTGAAAATGACACACACACATTGGCTTAGGGGGATGTAACTGATCACAGTGCCCCCTTTCCCAGTCACCCTTCTTCCTATTAATTGCTGTCCTCTGGGTGTCATAAAGCACAGGGCTTTGGGAAATGGTGAAATAAAAGTAGGACCTTATGCTGTAAATCAGCAGAAAGCTCAAGGGCAGTTGTTGTACTCAGCAAATCACACAAAAAGGGACAACAAATGGGCATCAGAAGAAATATCTCTGATGAGACCCAACATACTGACAAATGATGGAATGCATGTCTATGTCTTTCAAGTTGGATTCTCCCAAAAAGTATAATGTGTTGAAAAGACCCAAAAGGTGAAAACCCATTCTGGTCAAGCAGGATGGGATTGCTGTGGGTTCCATCAGCCAAGGAACATTAGCCAGCAGGAAGCAGAAGATGTTGCCTTCTTGGCCATACCCCTGCCCTCCCTTCTCTGAATATCTTCCCTTCAGATATCATGATCCCAAGCCTGTCAGCCATTAGTAAGGCTGTGAAGACTTGGTTATATGCACAGACTTGAGGCCCTGTGTGCATTAAGTGGCCCTTTTTCTGGTTGTATGAACAGTTTTACTTGACGCCATATATAGTTATTTTTTACTCTTTGAATTGTTTTAATAATTTTAATTGTTTTTTATGTTTTGTTCAAGAGACCAACCAACAACTGAAATCAACTATTTTTTCTAAAATACCACCAACACATGTGGGATTCTACAAAAGAACCCCAACCCAACCTCAGTGTGGTGGGGGATGAATAAGGGGCAGGATTTATTTTTTTTGATTATATTTTTAAAAAGCTAATTCTCGCTCCACATGAACAGAGCATAGATCAGATGCTACTGGGATCCAAGGACAAGAAAGGCTGGAGCTGCAGTTCAGTACACTGAATGTCTATCTATTCTGTTTTATGGAATAAAAAAGCAGGGAAGAAGAAGGAACTAATAAGGGCAGGAAAGGTATGATGCTAATGAATGTAAAATAAGAATGTAAAACAATGTGTAAAAGCCTGGGCTTATGGAATTCATCAAAGATAGGATGTTCCTTTCAAGAGTGGCTTTGGGTGTAATCAAGTATAGGTTTAATGTTCATTTTCTCCATAATAACTGCATGCATGAAAACTACAGAGAAGGCTGATTGCAAAGATTGTATGCAAAGCCCTAAAAGAATTTGTTTGGTTTTTAAGCTATTGTGCAATTCCATTCGCTATGATTGTAATTCAAGGTCGATAGCTTATTATGATATGTGAACTCATCTTTTGTATGTATGTATGTATGTATGTATGTATGGATAGATAGATCGGTGGGTGGGTGGATAGGTAGATTGATTATAAGTATATGCACATTCACATGACTGTGTGGGCACTTATGTATGATGGTGAGGCATTCTGTACCAGGTTCAGGCATGTGAATTAATAACATGCTCTTCTAGGATATTTTTACCACATAATTTTTGAGAGAATCTTAACATTATGAATACTAAAGAAGTATATATTTTCTGGAAGTTTGAAAATAATACAATTTATTAAATAACATTGTTGTCCAATGGTATATCAAATAATATACCATATATTAATAATAAAGGATAATCAAATAATAAACAGTTAAAATGTTTAGGATTGCAGCACAAAGAGAAGTTGAGGTTAGCCTGGAAAGCAATCAAATAAGCAGCACTTAATCAATAATGAACTTAATTATTTAATTCAAGGAGAAAAAGTCAAGGAGCACAGAGAATAACACATTCAGCTCAATAAGATAAAGATGAAGCAAGATTTTCCAAAAGTGATTCATTTTACACCTGGTTCAGCTACTGAAGATGAGAGTAATATAGAGACTTTTACCAAAAGACAGAAAGTCACAATTTTGCCTCCCTGCCATAGCAAAGAGGCAGAGAAATTTATATGAGGTAGTATTCACACAGGTTCACACATATACAAAAACACATGGCATAGGCACTGCTTTACTTGGGAATAGTGATTAAAATAGAGAAAACGGGATTCCTCTCAGTCACTGCTTTGCTGGTGCAGGTAGCTTTCAACTAACAACCACAATTGGAACTGAAATTTCCATCACTAAACGATGCAGTCATTAAGTGGGTAGATACTCATTTTATGACATTTTTACCAAGTTCTTTGAGTAAATCATGTGGTCGTTAAGTAGATCTGGCTTCCCCTATTAACTTTGCCTGTCAGAGGCCTTCTAGGAAGGTCAGAGGATGATTCTGTGACTGCACAATGCTGCAACCATTGTAAATGTGTGCCAGTTGCCAAGTGCCCAAATTTTGATCACATGATCACGAAGACATTGCAGCAGTTGTACATATGAGGACCAGTCATAAGTCACTTTTTTCAGCACCATCATAACTTTGAATGGTCATTAAATGAGTGGTTATTAGTCAAGGATGATCTCCATTCTTTGGCTGGGTCTGTTCACCATAGTTCTCCTAGCCTGGCAAATCAGATAATCTAGAAGATGAGTATTGGTAAGTATATTGCTCTTTTGTCTGATACTGAATCCAGCTGGTCAGATCAAGCTGGCTGGCTGGTCCTTCCGGTTTGTGATACTCTACTTAGCAGGGTTGAACTGGGGACCCATAAATATCAAGCTTTCAAAGTCTAAGTAGCCATCTAGAACCCATGTTAGAAGGTTTAAGTTAAACTCTTATAAGAACTCAAACTTTAATTACATGCCCATCACTCATGAATGATTTGTGTCATTCAATCAAGGCATTGTGTCATTCATTCAAGGCATGTCAATCACCTCTATAGGATTTGGTTTGTGTCCAAGAAAAGTCAATCACCTCTATTGGATTTGGTTCCTTGGTCCTGATTATTCCTACCCAATTCCACAGTGGCTTCTTCCACCTTTTCAATTTCATATCACTTGTAAATCTACCTCTCAAATCTTTCAGTAATGATAGCATTGGACCTGCCATTGAAGGAATGCAACAGGGCCTACATTTAAGCAGCCCATATACTCTAAAAATCATCATCATCTGATTCAAATAGTTCAAGAGACTCAGTTGCTATTGGAGACAGTCAAAAGGCAAAAGTTGCAGGCTACATACCTCATGGTTACCATTCAGAATGTCTCATGAGGAGACTTTGATTTGCCTGAAGAATATTTTTGGAAAAACAGAGTCTTTGTGTGCTTACAATATTCCAGCTCTTGACTGGGACATGCACATCATCTTTTCTTCACCCAAAAAATGGACATAGGACTTCATAAATGTCACATGGATTAGATGAGCCAACAATGCCTCTCACAGGAGGAGAAATCTCTTTACCTGGAGGCTTTGCAGGGATCAGGAAGATTACACAGAAATCAGGCCTTCCACAAAACAATTACAGGTTCCCAGATTATTTTCCTACTTCTTAAATACAGCCTAAGTAATCAAATGTGCTCAAATGATTCTGACCCGCAAGCCTATTTTATATGCTTTCCTCTCTTTCTGAAAGTTTCCAGGATAGTTTTGTTACTTAGAACTTACCTATTAGGAAATAAATATCTTTCTTCAGATGTAGCTGTCTGCAAATGGGAATGTAATAGACTTCTGAGGGAATACAATCTCCTCTCAGTTCTATTTCTCCAAATCCAACTGGAAAGTTGGATTTAAGATAAGTGTCCTTCATTAGAGGATGCGCCCAACAACCGTTTCCCTTTGCTGTGGAGGTGATTGAGAAAACAGAGGTCAAACTTGTGGAGCAACCTGAAACCAAACATGCCATATCCAGCTTAATCTATGGTTGAGTATTTCTCAACCATTTGTGTAGACTTCAACTCCCAGAATTTCCCAACAAGAATTTATGCATCTTAAAATTGCCAAAGTTGAGAAACACTGGTTTAGTATATTAACCGGACCACCACACTATATACCATAGGATGTAAAGCCCATGTCACACTGAACCAACGGATGCAAAGAGGATGTAAAAGGACAAAAAAGCTTGCCATCCGTTCGAAAACGCGATGTACTCACTGCCTCCGTTTTGCTTCCTCTCTATCCGTCCAGCATCCGTTTATTGACGTTTCATCCGCTCCAAAAGTTTTGGGTTGCCCAAAACTTTTGCACAGAAAATGTATCCAGTTCGTCCGTTATGCATCCGCTATGCATCCGTTCTGCATCCGTTACACATCCGCTATATCGCTAGGCATCCGCTGAGCATCTGCGCAACTCAATCCGCTCGACGCAGGGAGGAAGCAGAACGGATGCGGAACGGATGCAGAACGGATGCCTAGCAGATGCAGCACGGAAACAAAGCGTTAAAACAGAAAAACGTTCGCAGAGGGGACCTATCTCGGATATTAAGGATGTTTAGAGGATGCCTAGAGGATGCCTAGCGGAAAACCTATATTTCCTATAAAAAGGGGGAGCAACTCATCTGCATCTCACTTTCAGAACAGCAGCCCAGCGGTGCAGAACCTCTGCAGCTTCATCTCCTCTTCCTCTTCCACAGCATCCAGTCATGTCCACCGTGGATTGTGACAAAGTCCTTTCGGCAGCCACTATGCTTCTGCAACAGTGCTAAGTCATCTACAGGCTCTGTGAACTCTACTACGGGAAGAAAAGGAGGCACCCAAAAAAGTCTGGGTCCAAAGATGGTTCGCCAGAAGAGCAGAGGACAGACTGTACAGCAAGCTCATGGTGGAGGCTCAGGAACGAAGACACTCGGGTGTTCCAGAACTTCATGAGGATGCCTCCAGCCATGTTTGACGAACTTGTGCAGCGGCTGACACCCAGGTTGACCAAGGCAAACACCAACTTCTGGCCCAGCCTGGAACCTGGGCTCAAGGTGGCACTCACTCTGCGCCACCTGGCCTCAGGGACCACCTACAGGAGCATGCAGTACGGCTGGAGGGTGCCACACAACACCATCAGCATTGTGGTCAGAGAAGTGCTGCAGGCCATCATCAAAGAATACAAGGAGGAGCTCCTCCAGTGCCCCTCCACTGAACAAGGCTGAAGAAAGTTGCAGAGCAGTGGTAATCAGAAGTGGAACTTCCCCACACCGTTGGAGCCATAGATGGCAAGCACGTGGCCTGCAAAGCTCCAGCCAAGTGGGGTCCATTTATCACAACTACAAGGGCTTCTTCAGCATCATCCTCTTCGCCATGTCAATGCTGACTACAAGTTCATGTACATCGATGCTTCAGGCAACGGCTCATCTTCATATGCCCAGGTATACAACGCCAGTCACCTCAAGGAGGGGCTGGAAGGCAACCTCATGGTGGGCTTCCCCAGATCCAGACCCACTGCCCAACGACAAGCAAGATGTGCCCTACTTCATCGTGGGGATGACGCCTTCTCCCTCACAACCTACCTCATGAAGCCCTACACCTCCAAATACCTCACCCGTGAAGAGAGGATCTTCAACTACAGGCTGTCCAGGGCAAGGCAGGTGGTGGAGAACGCCTTTGGCATCCTGGCCAACAGGTTCCAGGTACTTCTCACCAACATGCAGCATAGCCCAGAGACCATGAGGAGGATCGTGGAAGCTTGCTGCATCTCATGCGCAGCGCTACCCAGTCTTGCAGAACAGGCTTGTGGACCATCAACAAGGCAATGGGGACATGGAGCCGGCGGGGAATGAGGAGGGAGGGCAAAACCTGATCGACACTGAGGAGTTGCAAGGCCCCAACAGAGCCTCATGTGAGAGCGAAGAAGCAGCACACCTCCTGAAACACTGGTGCAACTCCCCAGTTGGAGCAGTGGAAGTGGCAAGATAGGATGGTAGATGCTTAATGGATGCTTCCTTCAACCTGTCTCATTCACATGGATGAGATTGGGCCATGTATGTTTGGTTGGCCTACAATGAACAGGACGTTTAATAAAGAGTTGTGTTTATGTTGACATGTGTGGATGAATGATTATATCGTTATTGATAATAAAGGGCCATAGGTGTAGCACCTGGGACGGTGGACCATACAGTCCCACTATGCTTGCACTGGAGGTTTATCTATCCCATTGCTGATCCTAACCCATCCCACAGCTATTACCCATCCCACAGGTATCCTAACCCATCCCAAAGCTATCCTTACCCATCCCACAAGCATGCAAAGGCTTAAACCATTTCTAAAAGTTTTCCACCAAGACTTTATTAAAAAAAAGAATGAAAACAAGTGTGTGAATCATAAATAGACTTTATTAACAAGAAGCTATAAAACAAAAAAATGAGCTCTCTGGCACTCCTCTGCGTTGCTCAGTCTCAGGGGTGAAGGGTGCAGGTGCTGTGGAGGTGGCTGGTGCTAGAGTGCTTGTCATCAGCTCCTCCAGAAGCAGAAGCAGCAGAAGCGCCAGCCCAGAAGAGCGAGCCCGTGCTGGCAGAAGCTAGAGAGACCAGAGTGAGGCCAGGCGGGCATGGTAGCCCTATCCCTCTTGCCAGGGCTGGCAGCAGATGGCTGAGGCTTGCTGTGCTTCTGCATGGTTTGTGGGGTTGCTGGCTGGCAGGAGGCTGGCAGGAAGGCTGGCAGGAGAGGGTGGCAGCAAGGCTTGCAGGCAGATATGCAGGCAGGGCAGGAAAGGCAGCCAATCCCTCCGGCAGCAGATCTTTCCTCTGAATGGTGACCTGCTTCCGAGCTGCTTCCGTTATATCCACGGTCTGCTGACGCAATGCATCCTCCCCGCATGCGCAATTAACGCCAGGCATCCATTAGGCTTCCGCTGTGCATCCGCTGTGCATCCGCTTCATCTGTTCGGCGTCCACTCTGCATCCACTGTATCCGTTCCGCGTCCGTTTTGCTGAGACCCCCGGAAGCCTCGCGGATGTGCCATCCGCTTCCCATCCGCTTCCATCGCTGGGCTTCCGTTCCGCATCCGCTTTCCATCCGCCCTGCGTCCTCCCCGCGTCCGTGTTATCCGCCTCCGGTTATGCAAATTTTTGCCCTTTTGAGAGCGGATAACAACGGATGGAACATTTTGCTCGTCCACTGTGTCCTTTTTGCATCCGTTGGGCAGTGTGACATGGGCTTAAAGAACAAAGGGAAGGTACCTTACTTAATCTATGCAATCTGTGTGCAAAGGCAAAATAAATTTCTCCCATGGTCAGTGTTATGAATTCTCGGAGTCTGTGTATAGAGATGCTGCATTTCCAGTTGTTGTTTTTTTTCTCCTCCCATGTTTTCATCAGATAAATGAGAATACCTTCCATGGTGTGATGTTAGCAATAGCTTGTTCTATAGAGCAAAGATACCCAAGTGGTTTTCCAAAGTACCATCAAACTGCAGCATGTGGTACCAGCACAGATGGTTCTCTTTAGTGTAACAGACACCTGCACACACATATTACACATACACAAACACCAGTCAGAACTGTTAGAGTAATTCTGGCTCATCTATTAGCAGGGAGTGTTTATCTTTCAGCAGCAGGAGGAGGGTGGAAGACCAAATGCCATGCTGAGCATTGAATTCAGACCTCCAAGAGTCCCAATGTCCTTTCCTTTAGGAATTGTCTAGCGTTACTTGACAGACAAGTGCATAAATACAATTTCTTGAAACTGCAAGTTTTAAATCCTGGAATGAACAAGATATTACCATTAGGCAAAACCACAATATTCTGCAGTGATCCACAATTTATTTATTTATGCAATACAATATGAGGATGTTTAAATGCAAAATTTAAAAAATAAGATAAAGTATTTTAATTTGGTCAAGGAATTTACCAGCTTCTGGTAACCAGCTTCTCTTGATATTTATTTGGATTTCCTAGTAAGGTTAGCTTTGGTTTTAGAAGAAGTGATTAGATTGACACAATAGTAAGTTATAAACTAGTTTACAAATTACAATAGTCAGGGTCAAAGCCAAAACCAAGGAAACAATATTATAGTAGTGTGTATAAGCTCAGTCATATACATGTTGGCATGGGATCAGGGGTGGGATTCAAAAAATTTAACCACCGGTTCTGTAGGCATGGCTTAGGTGGTCGGCATGGCTTAGGTGGACATGTTATTGGCTGGATGTGGCCAACTCAACATCATTCACATTGAGGCACGTATCTCCTCGCCTGGCCTCTCATGACTGTGGAGATGCTGCAACAATCATAAGTGTGAAAAATGGTTATAAGTCACTTTTTTCAGTGCCATTGTAACTTTGAATGGTCACTCCACAGAAACAAAGTACCAGCAAAGGAGGGGAAAAAAACTCCAGAGAAATTTCTGAGACGGGAAGTCCAGTTCTGCCAAGAATGTCATAAGGGTTAATAGAGAGGCAGTTTCTGTAAGCAACACCAGAATGTTTCCTTCCTGCCTTCCTTACAGGATTAGGCCNAGGCAGTTTCTGTAAGCAACACCAGAATGTTTCCTTCCTGCCTTCCTTACAGGATTAGGCCAGTCATTTCTTCTAACAACCGGTTGTCTGAACTGCTTAGAATGTTAACAACTTGTTCTAGCGAATAGGTGCAAATTGGTAGAATCCCACCCCTGCATGGGATGTATTTCTTCTTGATATAATGGAGCAGCCATGGAAATATGGTGAAATACTGTGCTGATTTCTCTGGGTTGCAATAGTTTAGCCATCACTAGATTGCAGCGAAGAGACACAGAAACTCAATTGCTGTGCAAGTTTTTCAGATATGGTAATTCTACCTCTGACCCAAGATGTTCTGTCTTTAGATTGCTGGCTGAATATAAAGACAGACAGACAACTTTACAAAGGCTTCCATACAAAGTTTCTTTATTGGGTCACCAGGCATCCTCAAATATAACTCACGGTTATGTCGAGATCCACCTAATGTCCAATTCTTTGCATAAAAGCTTTTGTAGAGTTGTCTGTCTATCTTTATATTCAGCCAGCAGTCTAAAGATAGAACAGTAAAAGAATAATGATCTTTCATTCCCATAACGAAGGAGCAAGGGGGTGAGGCACCAGCACGCTGCTGGGGTCTAGGCAAGAGTGAAAGAACCTCACCCAATCCAACCAACGGTCAATTCAGTGACCTATCAGAGTTACAGATGTGACCACATGACATAACTATATTTCCCAGGATGCATTAACTATATTTAGCATGAGGCATTCCCTTAAGGGGACAGCTCCCAATTCTAACTTAACTAACTCAATCCCCATTACCTATATACTGTCTGGCCAGTACCACAAGATATGTAAAAAAAAATCCAGACAATCAGAAGATGGCAGCAAAAAGATATAGCTGTGTATCTTTAAAGATACAGTTGTGTATCTACAGTTGTATATCTTTTCCTCCCTTGAGTTTTTGCAGTCTAGATCTAGTATCTTAGAAAACCAGAATTTTATGTGGAAGAGGTAGCTTCAATGGATAGAATAACTGCATAACCTGAATCCTGATCACATAACTATGTATACTTCAAATGATTTAATTCTAATAAAAATGAATAGCACTTAATAGCATTTTTAAAAAGCAGCAACTGAGTTTAACACTTTTAATTGGTCAGAATGTTAAATGATGTTTTTATTACCTAGTTTGAATTATTAGTCATTGATAAGCATAATATAATTTATTTAGTTTGACTTAGCTTTTAAATCATCCACTATCATTTGTAAGTCATTTGAAATAGATGAGCATAATATGTGATCATCCCATTTTTTATTTTGCTTTTAGCAGGCAGAAAGAAAAAAAGCCAAAATGAATTTCAGAAGGATAAGCTATGCCTCATATAATGAGATATAACAATATATTTTCTCTGGAAAAGTAGATCATACTATACTGTATTTCATTTGTAACCATGCTGACATACTAGATATACTCTCCAAAAATCTAGTCTTACTGGTTTTTATGGTAAGTAAATTTTAAGAAAACAGGTGCAGAATTTTTATTGCCTGTTTTAAACTCCCAGTTTATGATTCTGTATAATTATAATTTGGGTTCAGATGGCACAGCTTCTTTAAGGAATCATAGAGATCCACCAATAGGGATCAAGCCCAAGAGGGACATTTGCACAGCCAGTTCTTTTCAGACAATGCTAACCATTTCCATTTTGGCATTTCCATTATTAAATTACCACTCCTACTGGCCAGTCAGGGGATTATGGGTCTAGATGATGCCAAGTTAAGGAAGGCTGAGCTGGTTTGACAGGCGAGATTGAAGCCTATGTAGTTTTCCTCCCATCACCTGATAACAGAAAGAAGCAAGCTGCTCGCCTGCTGCTAAAAGGCTGCCATTGGGGTTTCGGGTAAGGGGTGCCCAGGGGCAGGGAAAGAGATCCCTTCTTCCCTTGGGCGCTTCCAAGGCCGAGGAAGTGGAAGATGCTCCCTGTTCTTTTTCATTTGCTGGCCGTGAATGTATGTTTTAAAGAACAACGTCCAGCAAAAGGAAGGTTGGGATGAAATACTGTCATCTTTGCTTAAATCCTGCCCGTGAAAGGGACGCCGCCTTCTCGGCAAGTTCGAAAGTTGCCTCTCTGAATACACCACGACAATCAAGACTGCACCCTTCTGGCTCTCGCCTTTCCGCTTGCGAGCCTCCCAGAACAGCCTTTGGGCGAACGAAAGGTGCCCTTCTCCCCGCCCCCAACCTGAAAGCCACGAAACTGCACGGGAGCCGCTGGGTGTGCCGGTGCATGCATCCTTTATCCCTCTGCACACAGATTGTGCAAGGACCAACACACACTCTGCTGCCACCGCCGCCTTGCTGCTTTGCCTGGCTCGCCCTGGCTCACTTTCGCCCTCCCTCCTGCCCTCTCTTGCGGTGCCGCCCCCCGACCCACCGCATCTAGCCCAGCGAAGGGGCTGCCGCAGCTCCCTCGCTCGCGTCCCCACCGCCCCCTTCGCCCCTCCTCCATCCTTTCTTTCTGCGGGCGCCCTCTAGTGGTGTGACTTCAGCTCCCAGCATCAGCTTCCGCGGCCAGTCGGCAGGCAAGGGAGGCAACAGTCGCGGAGCGCAACCAGCCGATTGTCCCTCGTCCAGAGTCGGCTTCTCCGGCGTCTTCTTCCCTTCTGCAGGTAAGGGACAGGCAATATGGGCAGAGAGAAGAGCGACTGCTGCTGCTGCTGCTGCTGCTGCTGCTGCCACTGCTCCTGCTGCGTCTTCCGGCTGAGCAGGGAGGCTGCTGCTGGATGTGATCGGGGCTGGAGGGGAAAAGGGAGGGAAAGTGGGGGCTTGGTTGCATATGGGTGAAGGCGGGGTGTCGGAGGGGCTTCTCCGCCATGGAGAGAAAGGAAAAAAGGTTCAAGAGGGGAGAAGCGATACGGGTTGGGTGGATGGAGAAAGGAGATCCTTGGGGGCGGAAGGCGGATGGAGTTGGTGAAGGGGACTGTCATGGCATGCAGGTGGACCTGGGAAAGAGAAACTGAGGCATGCGATGGGGGCAGCTGAAAGATCGGGGTGGAGGTCGGGATCCAGGCCCGCACCAGTGGGGCCCTAGTATGAGTCCAGAGTGAGCTGGAAAAAATGAGAAGGGAAGGTCCCGGGGATAGAGAAGCAAAAGAAATCAAGGTGGAACAGAGAGATCGAGGACATGCATAGGACGCAGTAGAACGAAGGGAACAAGTTTAGGGGGCAGCAGGTGTTTTAATTTGCATTTTTGAGGGAGAGGGTCATGCACAGCAGCTGCATCCATTCAGAGACTGAGGCCCAGCTGCAGGCAAGAAAGAAGAGGCCAGGTATGGGGGCAGCACGTTTTTGACTCTATGGGGGTTTCATCCACACACCCTTGCCTGGCGGAGGGTGTAATTAGGAGGCGGCTGGCAGGGCTCAGCACGTCAGGGCGCAGACAATGGGCCAGCCTCCTGGGGCGGCTGTTGTGCCAACACGCTGCTAATGTGATTAGGGGCACATATCGCAGCCAGCACCGGCCTCCTTTGTGCCAGAGAGCGTGGAAGAGGAGGGGAGGCAACAGCTTGGAAAGAGAGATGGGAGGGGAGCAACGCCAAAGAAGGCCATACCTCCTTTGGCAAATGAAAGCCTTGAGAACTTTGGAAAAAATGAGCTATCTTCCAAAGGAATGAGTGAATCCCGAAGGGAAAGAACATGCTGTATATGCGCAGACTTGCTGATATGCCTCAGCGTGGCATAAGCAGATGGACTGATTCTGTAACAGGCATAGAACAGTACAATACATATTAATATACTGTACTTATCAAAAGATCACATTTCCTTCCCACATTGGGCATGCAACTTGTCTATCAACAGCCTTTCCAGTGGAAGGTTTGTAACACCATTGTGTTTCACATTTAGTTTGTGTACACATTAAAAGTGCAAGTGTGATAGAACAGCTGTTTATCTGCGTGAAATAAATGGAATTCTAGTAACACCCTTTGTGCTTGTATGTGTGTGAGGGTTATGGTGCTTCAGCTCAGCTCTGTCCCACCTCAGCTAAAAGTTATGCAAAAATTAAATGTATGCAGATAAGTGAGTGCATTCCAAGTATTGTGCACTTGGGTACAGGTAGCAAAAAATAAAGTTTATTTCATAATAATTTTTTATTCAACTTTGGTGGAAGAAATGGGCTACGTATATGACAGTGATGTACGTACAGAACATAATTTATCATGTATTCCTCATACTGAGGAAATTTACCAAACAATATCTTGCTGGAAATTTATCACATATTAATATAATATTACCATTATGTATGGACTGCTATTCTTTTTAGATTGGTATACAAATATTTTTTTCTCTTTTTCAATTATGATACTTGGAGATTACTTGGGTATGTCTCTACAGTTTTCTTAGCAAAATGTTCAGAAATGGTTTGCCATTGTCTCCTTCCTAGAGCTGAGAGAAAGTGACTGGTCCAAGGTCACACAGCTGACTTCCTGTGCAAGGTGGGTCTAGAACTCATGGTCTTCTGATTTTTAGCATGCCTTGGCCACTAAACCGAGTTAACTCTATCAACCTATGCAAATATATCTTTGTACATGTGTGTGGATAAGTTGCGTGATGTATCAGCCTGAGGAAAATAAGACATGAAGACATGACTTCCACTAACATTTCCTGATAGCGTATCTCATCTACAGAAATGTGTGGAGGAGGATCAGGCCTAACTTGGTATAAATATTTTTGTTTGCTTCCCTCTTAAGAAACAAGGCTTTCTAAAACAGTAAAAAATGTTTTTTTTCAGTCAAAGAAACCTGTGATTACTCTTCCCATAATTTGATTTTTAATCTTAGCCGCTCTAAGGGAGCCTTCTGCCAAGTCCAAGCCCAGTGTTGATACTCTGAAGTCCAGTTGTTTGTTTGCCTACCCCTAATAGAAAGAAACCTTGACAAACTAAAGCTATAACCTTCTGACCTACGAGATATGTCCCAATAGATTCTAAAACAGTGGGCCCTAGCCTTTCCAGTTCTACGGACCAGCAGCGACAGTGTGTGCATGTTTTGCACGCACAACCTAATCCTATGCCTGCACAAATGAACCTTCACATGCTTGCCGCTGCTTGCGTGGCCTGGTTAACAAAGGGCTATGGCCTAGGAGCTTGGGACCCCTCTTCTGGAGCCCTCATCCATTTTGGGACTGCACAGCCTCTTAATTTGGGCCTCTCTCTGGGAGACAATTGAGTTGCAAAACATTCCCCCGCTGGATCTGCAGGTGCAGATACCATCACACTTTCTGCAGTTTGGCCTCTGCAACTATTGAACTACTATTATCTTCATTCCATGTGCCTTGCTGATTATGAGATGATAGGATTTATCCCCCATCTTTAAACAATGAACGGTTGTTTTATCCATCAAGCCTTTCCATCCACTTTCTCTTATTTCCAAAAATCCTGAGATTCCTGGCTCCAAATCTCCTCAACTCTGAAAGTATTCAGTGTCTTAAAAACCACTCTCTCAGCCCCCTGCAATCTTTGTTCATGATTTGAATGGGCAGGCAGCAGAAATTAGAAAGGATTGTAGTGGTCCCATCATTTATCTCAAACTCTGCCCTAACTTTCAATTTGGTGAAGTGATTAAGGGCCAAGGTTAGAAAGCAGGAGGCTATGAGTTCAAGTCTTGCCTTAGTCATGAAAGCCACGTGGGTGATTTTGGGTCAGTAACTCGATCTCAACCCAACCGCCTCACAGAATTGTTGTTGTGGGGAAAATAGGAAGAAGTGTTGGATATACTCACTACCTTATTTGTAAAAATAAATAATAAAGGTGATATATAAAGAAATAAAATAATCAAAAACCTTCAATCACAGTTATAGGAAAACTTTGCAGGATGGAGGTAGTATTCCTCATATTGGCAGCAACAAGACAATTTATCGACCTGACATGGCTGTGGATGCAACAGGACTGGGTCATGTTACTTGCAGATGTCAGCGCAGAAAGACAGGCAGGCAGCTGCAAATTGGGAGGGAAGAAGGCAGGAATTCCTATTTACCTGGGTAGGATTGGGGCTCTGTGAGTTATTTATGGATTTACCAAACAGATTTATATGACTGTCTGTCTATCCAAAGGAACTCTGGGTAATGAACAAGAAGAACACAATACAATTAATTAAAGTCAAAAAGGAAAAAAAATTGCACTGAGGCCTGATACAACTAATTAAATAAATCAACTACACCATGCCAGCTAATTTCTGCCTCAGTAGTTTTTAGCCTTGAGGGATGTAATATCCAGTTCAATCTCTGTGTATATAGACCTTCAGCCACTCTGTTAAGACAGAATGTTACCCGGGTATACTATTATGGAGGTAATTTACACTTTGTACTTTAATGAGGGCCTGCAATATGACTGTGGTGGACCGGAACAAACTATAACACATACAGTTCAAGAATGTCTCCTCAGGAAATTTCAAGGTACCTGGGATGATCTCCTCACAACCACACCAGAAGCACTTGGATGGGTAGCTTCCTTAGATAACAAATGATAACATCGATCCCATTGCAATTCTATGGCTCCATATTATGGTGATTTTATGGTTTTATCTTAATTTAATATTTTATCTCCTGTCCACATTTGTCTACATATTATTCACGTGTTTGTGTGTTTGCTGATGGTTTATTTAAACAGTAATATGTAAACAAACAAACAATGCCAGCTCTGTCAACATCTTGGCCCTAAGGCCTGGAGGGGAAGGAGTTATAGTGAGGGCTGTTCAGGGATGGAATTGCTGGTACTGCAGGAACAGCCACCAGGCCAGATGGTAGCAGTGAACTAGATGTTGGTCAATTTATGTCCGGCAGAACTTTGTAAAAAGTGAATAGTGCATATTACATGCTATAAAATGTGGCAATGGGGAGGGAGTTATTCAGCCATCTTGCTGAATGAGGTCCTGCATTTCTGCTGAATTCCACCTTTAATAACAAGGATGATGGGGCCCCTGAGGCTTCAGCATATAATTTCAGGTTTGTGTCAAACTGCAGGGTGCATGCCCAAACCCTTTTTTGTGGCTGGCAGAAATTCTGATCTCAGGTATTGAAAGTTTATGGTGTTTTTTGCTACTATTTTGAAATTAAAAACAAAGTGTAACATAAATTTTAAAATATACTAATTGTTTAACTACCAAAAACCCCTTCTAAAGCAAGACCTTTCCAAAAAAAACATGGGTAAATACACTTTGTGTTACTTTCCCACTCAATTCTACCCCCACCCATTCCCTAATGTGCAAGTCTTAGCCATCCAAAGGTTTCCTCGTCTTGACCTAAGTAATGAAGGCTGGGTGTCTGGGTCCATAGTAGATAGTACAGTTCATTAAAGATTAGAAATAGTGTTTGATTAATAACTGGGCATAGGATTCAGCCATAGTATTTGGGTGGCACACATAGTTATAAAAGGTACCCATCCAGGGATGGAATTCTACCAGTTCACATCTATTCACTAGAACCGGTTGTTAACATTCCAAGCAGTTCGGAGAACCAGTTGTTAGATACTGGCCTAATCCTGTAAGGAAGGCAGGAAGGAAACATTCTGGTGTTGCTTACAGAAACTATCTCTCAATTAACCCTCAGTTAACCCTTATTACATTCTTGGCAGGACTAGACTTCCTGTCTCTGGAACTCCTCTGGAATTTTTTCCCTCTCCTTTGCTGGTACTTTGCTTGTGTGGAGTGACCATACAAAGTTACAATGGCACTGAAAAATGACTTATGACTGTTTTTCACATTTATGATTATTGCAGCAACTCCAGAGTTATGAGAGGCCAGATGAGGAGATGCATGCCTCGATGTGAATGATATTGAGTTGGCCACGCCCAGCCAATAACATGACCACCAAGCCAAGCTCACCAACTAAGCCACACCCACAGAACTGGTTGTTCAAAAATTTGAATCCCACCCTTGTACCCATTCTATTCCCCAATCAGTGAAAGAAAGAGTGAAAATGAAGGTCAAAGCTCTCCTCTCCACCCCCTTCCTTCCTGCAATGAATATTTTACATGATGGGTCAGCAAGAAGAGGATAGAAGCATTTTTTTAGATTAGCCTTCCCCAAACAAGTGCTTTCTGGATGTGTTGATTTGTAAGTCCCATCGTTGCAGCCACATATGCTTGCTGAAGAAGATGAGATGAGACAATTTATCTGAAGGTTTCCCTGGGTGTGGGGTTGCCTTCGGTCAGCAATTTAGTCTAGATTTCCTGTGTGCGCTTTCAGATGTAGAACCTACTTTATCAAATGTACTAATGGATTAATGGGTTTCTCATGACAGACAGGTAGAGAACAAGGCCAAAGCAATGTAATTTTTGTATAAATCCCTCTTGTCTGATTCCATTTGTGTTTCCTAAATTATGGTTAGGTACATGGCTTTGCATTATAGAAAGATAAACATGGCCTCTACTAGGGCTCTTTTTTCTTTCTTTCCTTTTGATCTTTATATGCAGCTGATGGCTAGGAGTTGAATTAAGAGAGAAGTGGTGACAAAATCTAGGACTTCACTCAATAAAAAGTGCAAGAAGACCCCTCCCCCAAATGCATCAGGGACTGGTTTATATGTTTCCACTGATCTTATTGAAAGCCTACAATTGAAAAGAATGACAGTTTGTCCAAAATGTACTTATTAGTGTGAAGTATCCTAGATACAATATTGTACCTATCAACCAGTAGTGCAGAAAAAAATGGTCTAAGTGGGTCACAACTCTGTTGGATAAATTGAACAATAACACATGAAACAGAGAAAAGAAGGAAGGCAGAACAATCAGTCTCCAATGGATGTCCTAGGGCAAAAGATTGGGTAGTGTTTCTGTCCATATTGTAATTGGAAGAGCTTCTGAAAGTTTTGGGACTAGGTGTCAAAATATAATGAAATAATATTTTTGCAGAGACATCAACTCATTCATTATCTTCAAGGTATTTCTTGAGGGGTAGACTGTTCCAAATGTCAAATACTGCTTCTGCATCCTATAGCTTTTAGTCATTAATTTATAGTTCCAACAGAAAAAAAACATAAATTACATTATTGGAATTTTTACATCCTGAGAGCTTACCATAACCATTAAGTATAATGTTTGGAAAGTCTCTAAGTCCTTCAATGAAAAAAGCGAGCTTTTTGTTTCTGTCCTGATGGGAGTCAGGTTCTTGATATTGGGAGACTTAAGATTAAAAAGAAACAAAAACAATTAATTTGTTTGTTAATTACCTAGCTTGACTTATTTGAGGATTGTAGTTAGCTTTGGTAACTTTAACAAGGATTAGTACTTGCTGAAAACTGAGTGAAGATATTTCACTCCAAGACACACTGTTTGTTGGCCACCATACTTGATGGCTATGAAAAAGAAGAGGGGAAATCCATGTGGGATCCATCTCTAGCTTTAAACCTGCAGCTGGGTAAAGTTGTGATTTTTAGAGGACATATATCTTAGTGCACCAATTGCTAAAAATTCTCTTGAGACATTTGGTTGTTACCTGCAGGAAAATTTGAGAAATTGGACTAATTTTGGTCTGCTCCAGCAAAACATCTCTTATGTGAGAAGACTTAAATGTTCTGGATTATAATGTACAGCATTATAGTTTAGTGAGAAAAATAACAGATGAGAAAGAATCAAGGTGATGTTATCTATTAATGAGCAGAATTCCTGACTTCTTTATGGTAGGGCCCCAATGAGTCATGCTGTCCCCTACCCCCCAGTATGCATGGCCAAATGTCATCATGGTCAATGCAGCAGCAGTATATGGAGACCCAGCTTCATTTTCAGTTGTTGCCTTGTGTAAACTAGAAGACGTACAGACTTGCTTTTCCCCTTAGTGTAGTACAACAAGGCTATTATTGTTCAGTACACAATAAGTCATAGTGTGAGTTATAACTTTTTCTTCATTCTGTATTTGCAGTGTTGCTTGGGGAATGTGCTCTTTTCATTTAGAAATTGGAAATCATTTTGATATTGTTTCAGGGTTTTCACATCACCCTTAGCTTTTCCTTCTTCCTCCAGGCATGGCGTTCCAGGGGGGTGGAAGTCTTTTCCCTCCCTATGTGTTTCTCATAGGGGTAGCACTAATAGCTCAGATCCACCTTCCTGGAGGTTCCCTTCAAAACCCCTTTTCTCTTTTTCCTCCTCCTCATCTCCTTTACACAGCACAGTGACTCATTCCATGCGGGGGTGACAAATGGCAAGTGATTGAAGAGGCGGTATTGACATGATGCATGAGCCAGAGAACTGAAATCTCCCTTTCTCTGACACAGATAAATGCACCCTGCACATGCACACTTGGCTTAATGGCAGGGCTTCCTTTCTCATGTATAATATTCAACTGAAGTCCTGCACAGCCTCATCCAAAAGCGTAGAGAACATTCCACAGGTGTGTCCAAAGCCAATGGTAGCTAATGCATTTGCAGCATATCCCAGCTGCACATCAGCAGGGGGAAAGAGAGACTTACCTAAGAACAATGTCTGTTTCACCCTGAATGCAAAAGTGTGTTGCTCCAACTCTAATTGTTATCATGAGAGTTTGCTGAGCCAAGGTCAAAAATACTACAAAATGAAAATACTACAAAAGTTTAGAAACTGAGCATTAAGTATTTGTGGCAGCTGCTTGGGCTTGTCAAGAAAGCTTACCAAGGTAATCCAAAGATTCACTCAAGAGTAGCAGCACATAGCTGTACCCTGCCTATTTGTATTTGTTGGTGCGCTCAGGATATTTTGCAGCACAATGGGCATGTCAAGAAACAGTGGTAAGGAAATAAGCAACAGGCTGACAAAACTGAGCTAACAATCTCAAGAGATGAATAAGAGAAGATAAACAACTCAACTGTGTGTGAATTCATACTCAACTCCCACTGAAAACATATCAGTCTGGTAGATATCCTAATCTGGAAAATAATTATCTGATAGGTTGACTGAATTCTGTAACATGTACATCTCTGTGACTGTTTTGTCAAGTACTGCACTCTTAGGATAGTGCCATTCTTCCTAATATGAATGCCATTATTTGAATTATTTGTAACAGGTAGACATATATTAGGTGTCATTTTCCAAGATATTATGGGTAGTCCTCGGCTTATTGACTGTTCAAAGTTACATCAGCACTGAAAAAAGTGCTGATAACCATTTTTCACACGGCCTTTGCAGCCTGCCCATGATCGTGTGTCCTAAAGTCTCATAATCACCTTTTCTAATCACCTTTTGCAATCTTTTAATGAGCAAAGTCAATGGGAATGCTAGATTCACTGGATAACCATGTTACCAACTTTTCAACTGAGGTGATTCACTTAACCAGAGTGGCAAGAAAGATCATAAAATGAGGCAAATGTCTCACTTAACAACATAAATATTGGGCTCAATTGTGGTCTAAGTACACCTGTATATGTGTTAATGAAAATAGTTCATATTTTTATGCATACAGAAAATGTTGTGGATGGGTGTCCACCAGACACTATCACTGATGTAGTGGATATTGGGAGAGACCTATTTTAAAATTTTCACTCAGCTCTAAGGCTGAAACAGAAGAGTTTTTGGCCTCACTTCCTGTACCCTTGAAATGGCAATACTGATGATTTTGTTGAGTGTTACTGATAACAAACAAGGCAAATGTTATAGGGAGAAAACTAATACATCAGGTGTTAAAAGCAGTTTCAAAGGGATGATTATAATAAAAGAGAACATCAGGATCCAAGTGCCAAAATTGTGCAATAAAAAAGAAGTAATATGGATGTCTGCCAACAAGAATATCTCTTATTATTCTGTCTATCTACCTTTGAAATTATCTTGCATCATTGAAAGAGGCAAATTCCAGGAAAATAAGTCATGTCTGTTTGATATAAAGGAGATAAAGTAAATTTTGTTCTCAGCAGAACCCTGTTGCTTCTTCCTTTAAAACATTATGTTTATGTCATAGCCTTTTATTGTTTGTTCTGTTTGGTGAAGGTACATCTCTAGAAAGAAGGATATCTGCCTATTGAATAAAAGGAAGCCTTGAATTGGATTGGATTGCACTGTAACCATAACCACATTA
The DNA here is from genome assembly GCA_004320025.1 of Laticauda laticaudata. Classification (NCBI taxonomy): domain Eukaryota; kingdom Metazoa; phylum Chordata; class Lepidosauria; order Squamata; family Elapidae; genus Laticauda; species Laticauda laticaudata. The sequence continues at coordinate 152,554 of BHFT01002700.1, read as the reverse complement.
TTGTATATTAACAAGAGACTTATTTGATGCTGCTATTTGCCGCCCATGTAAGCTTATCCTATAATGAAGCTACAATCTTTCACATAAGCCTCCCCAATGTGTTGCTTCTCTGATATGGCACCGAATTTATCCTTATATATAAACCTGTACTTAGTGCTACTTCAAATTTAGAATTATATTTGTTTTAAGAAGTTTACAAGTTTCCTTTTAATGAGGCATTTATCTTTTGGTAAGAAGGTGGAATATAAAAAAGGTTAGACTATTTTTTATTATCTTGCCCACTTTAATGGACAAGAACAAATAAAAATATATGATATTATCTGAAGAAGTGTTATCATTATCATATTTAACCAATATTACTGTGTGCTAAGCAAACTGCTCTGATATATTCTTGTTAAATTGGCACAAAAAGAAAAGAGGCAGATAAACAGGATAAAGTTGACCCCAGTGTGTGTAAACTTTGATGCAAGAAAATAGGCCAAGGGCCTAAGACTGGCACACCAACAATTACACTCTCAAAAATTCATGGAACCAGACCAAACTAAATGTAATGTAATTTAATTTGAATTTAATATTATTTTAATACAAGTGCATTTATATATCTTTATTTTTCCATTCTATTACACTAAATACTGCAAGTCATCAACAACTTTGGGAAAATTCTGGTTACCTCAAAGCCTTTGTAGACCATATGCAACCTTCAGCTGTGAGCTGGATGTATCTGCTTTCACTCATGCATGTAATGCTATTGGCCAACTAATAGGCTATTTGGAGAGCACACAGGCTGAACTCATCTTCTGTTGCATTCAGGAAACATTGGTAAGAAAGAGGAAATTAGAATAAGAGTAAGATTGAAGAAAAGGAACAAAGGAAAATAGCCAACTATATGCAACTAGCTAATCTTTTCTGTTTTATGTGGCTAATTTGGAGCTGGGATGAATTTACTGTTGATTTTAAGGTCCACAAGTAAGCCCTGCAACAAAATGTTGTCTATGTCCTTTCTAAGAGGCCTGCTCAATTTTTTTGAGAAGGCTAGTTGTATTCTTCTTCCATATGACCTTTTATGTTTCAGTGATTTTATTGTAATTTCTTTGTTTGTATTATTGTGAGCTACCCAGAGTAATTGTGAGTTGGGCAGCATGCAAGTTTAATAAATTATTATTATGTTTGGTTGCGTAGTTAGTCAGCTGTTTCAGCTGGATTTAGCTTTCCTTTTTCAGCAAATATGTAATATACTACTGAACCAACAAGTCTCAAGTTGGACAGTTTTTTTTGACAGGTATGTGTACGTTTGTATATGATATTACTTTGGATTCTAGATATCCACAAATATAAAGTGATGATGTTTCAGCTCTATTTCTGTTCTGCTGTGATAAATATAAGGTCATGCACCATTATATTGGATAAAAACTGGCTTTGCCATGCAAGTATTGTATATGGTTTTGTCAGAAACTACAGCATAAGTGCACCAACGTGCCTACCATCCCTGTCCTATTGTTTCTTTTTATCTTTCTTATATGTATCCATTTCATGTATTCATAACTATGTTTATACTTATACCTGTTATCTTATAATCACTTGACAAAATAAAATAAATCTATCAGTAAATGTAAATGAACCCATTGTTTTTACCCAATGCCACATGACAATTTTATTCTGAAATGTCACAGGATAGCTACAAGAATCATCCAACAACTCATAAATCAAATTGGTGCATAATATTCAAGAACTATATAACAAAGGTAACACACTAAATCATTTAAATTATTGGTTAAGTGTATAATTAAGACTTTAGAATATTTCTAAAACTTCTCTCTAGGCTTGCGATAAGGTGGGAAATGGGGATTGAGACTGAGATTTAATTGTTTGTTTTTACATTGCACCATGTCATAATTTCTTCAATCATGGGTGATTAAATAAGTCACAATGAGAAAGGTTCACACAATCTCAGGACGCTGTATTGTATGAACTATGCTATTGGGACTGCTGCCGACCCATTTAGGAGACGTGATTGGGAGTTGAAAAATGGAGGCTTTGAAAATGTGCCCTACTTTATAAAAAAAAAAAAAATGAAGTGATGATCAAGAGCTTTTAGGATCTAGTTCCATCAGTTTGCTTGTCTTCTGAATGCAGATAATTTTTTAGCTTTGAATCTGAGTGAAACTTTTTTTGTCTAAGTCTGAGAAAAGGGGTTGTCTTCTAATTGGGAACTTGTAGCAACTTTTATGTTGTACCTAAAAACTAGCATGTAAACACACACGGACGGATGGAGGGAGGAAAAGGGAGAGAAGAGAAGCTTTTGTAGGGTCTAGTTCAGGGATGGGCAGCTATAATCCCTTTACAATTTGCTGTCTCAGGAATTCTGGGAGTGGAAGTCCACAAGTCATAAAGGGGCCATAGTTGTTCACCCTTGGTCTAGTTCATCTTTTCTTGTTACTATACCCTGTTAACTTGTTGGTATTCCACTATTAGAGCTGCCTAGTTTTTATTGTTTCTACTTTGTATTTTTCTACATTATAATTTCATTGATGATTGCTTATTTCCTGTCTACCTTTCTTATGCTACATGAATCATCAGAGGCAGAATATTTTCTTATCTAAGGGAGGCTTTGGGAGGAAAACTCTTCATTGAAACCGAACCTTTGCAACCTCAAATGGGAGATCAGTTCCCATGATCCTCCAGTCATCAGGTCTGATCAGGAGGATGGAAATCAGCTCAGACATACCTGGAGAATATTTGCTCCAAGTAATACATTCTCTCCAGGAGTAGAAAGAGCATTTACTGAACAGTAATTGCTGTACAACTTCTCATGGCCTGCTTAGTTCCCTTGAGATCGCTGATTAGGCCCTTTGGGGATTAGGATTTTGGCCTCAAAGGCCTTTAGTCTAATCAGCAGGGCTTTTATCAAATAGTCTATTAATCTGACCCCACCAGAAAATTCAATTCCTTTTATGTGAAATTTTACCAGCCCATTTAGTTTCTTCTTCAAATGACCGTAGTGTCATCCAGATCTGGGGCGGATCTTTCTTTTCAAAGAGCCATGGCAGAGCTCCAGCTAAAAGCTGCATCCTTTCTTTCTTTAGTTCAAGAATCAGTGAGCTGTCCTTCTGCATCAGCTCTTGGGGTAGCCTAAAGTGTGAATGCACAAAATTGACATCACATATCAGGTGCACAGAATGTGTCCCAAGCAATATATGTGAGGGATGAAAGGAAAGCAGATGAGTTAAAATCACATTTTTCTTAAACCTCTTCTTTTTATACCATTCCTTTCTATTTTGGCCAAGGTAAAATAATTATATTTAATTTTTTAACTTATTGAAAATCTGCAGCAGTTGAAGAGAGGGTAGAGTGCCAAACCCAAACCTTGAGAGACCTGCCAATCATGCATCTGTGGCTTAAAAACATGAGGCAAAGTGCTGTTACTTGTTGGTATTGTACTGTGGGATGAAAAGAGCATTCATTGAAATTAGAGGGGACTGCAGATTACCATCGCCCCGATACTGCAAGGGTGCCAACTTCATTCTTTGGAAGAGCCTCCCCCTAAGAGCCTCTTGGCCCTGATCCTGCTTGCCTTTTGAAAGGCGTTGAGGCCATGTTTCTTAACCTTGGTGACTTTAACATTCTGGATTTAACTCCCAGAATTCCCTAGGCAGCATGAAAAAAGTGACTTGCAACAACCAGTCCTGAATTTATGACTCTTGAAACAGCTGCATAATCACAATGTCACAATATAGATGCTTGGCAACCAGCATGTTTTTACAGTGGTTGTAGCATCCTGGGGTTACATGATCTCCATTTCCAACATGCAAAGTCAATGAAGAAGCTAGATGCATTTAATGATCTCATGATTCATTTTACAATCTGCAATGATTCACTTAAAAACCATGCAGGTTATAAAACAGGTGCAACTCACTTAATAACTGACTTGCTTGGCAATGGAAATCCTGGTGTCAATTGTGGTTGTAAGTAGAGTAATATGCAAATAATTAAAATCCTATTGGCTTCAACATGTTAGACAGTTTTAGCATTCAGTGGTTTTTTCCTCTTAAAAATAAGTTTTGAAATTATAAAGTGTCTATTTTTTAAAAAAAAGATGTTAATTTTATATGCCTTGTTACACTTTGTAGGTTTCTAAATTTTAATCAGGCTTACCTTACATATTATCAAATAAAATTTATCCCATGTAAATCCTCTTTTTAAATATAACTGGTGTTGCCTTTATACAACTTGTTTTATGGACACATATTTGTGGATTTTTGATGAGGGTGAGAATAAAATCTAGCAGATTTTATTTGATTCTAACCTTCAAGCAAATGTAAAATAATTACTAAAATCTGCCTTCAACAGTATTTATGATTTTTTTTTTAAATGCATAATTCAAAATAACAAATTACTACTCTGATTTGTCTATAATTTTAAATCTTGTTTAAAATGTACAGCAGCTCAATTAAACATTGAGCGGCAATGTTTCGGGGTAATTATTTCTGAATCCTTTTTCCTAAACCCCTTTTAGCCACCATTTCCTAAGCATTAGCTTGCTAAGTTTAATAGTAACATTTCTGGCTATGTTTTTTTCCAGAGAGGTGCTTCTCTGCCCAGTACTTCACAACAACCATATGAGGCAATGGCTATTTTATGACTGCCACAAACAGCCAAGTAAGATTTTGCACCCAGATCTCCCTCGTTTGTCTATAGTGGAGAATATCTCACAGCCCTTCCCTAAACAAATGTCTTGTATCCCACCCATGGGTGTGGCAGGAGACACATTCAACAGACCTCAACATGTTCTCTTTATTAAAATGTACACTTCAGTCCACACAAGCCAGTCAGAATTCATTTTCTCCTGTCACATGCTTCATGAAGTAGGTTTGGTGCTCTTCCGCATGACCTGTTAACTTTGGGAAGGCAGGCTTTTTGCGATCTCAAAAAGAGAGCTAGAAAGATAAGGGCACCAATATGCTTTGGCATTTACCAGTGTGATATATTTGTGACAATCTAGGTTGGTTTAGCAGGATTATAGGAAACAAGATTATGATACTTGGCTGGGTTCACACATTTGCAAAGCTATAATGAAGTTATCATATACCAGCTTAGTACTCATCCGCCTAACTCAATATTGTTTACTCTGATTGGCAATTGCTCTTGATAAGCTCATGCAGAGGACTTTCTAATCACAAGTATTATTGCAGTATTGTCATTTGGTACCTTCCAGCAGTTTTAGACATCTCATCATTGCCCTTTGATCTTGCTGACTGCAGGAATTAAGGGAGCAGATTATCCAAAATTGAATCCCAGATACTAAAGGAAGGTTGATGTACAGTAGCAAGTAAAAGAAATTCAGTTCCAGTGAACGATGACCAGTCCTTAGTGATGTTTTTGTTGTCACAAGGGGTCTGCAAAGGTTTGAAAAAAATGTTATGGTTTAAATCTTGAGTTAAGTCTTGGGGGTCCATGGCCATAGTCTATGGCCACAAATGGTGTTTAAAGGGCATCTGTGATGAAGAAAAGGATGAGAAGCACAGGTTTAATGCTTTGAAAACAGCAGGTGCTCAATTTGCTAATATGCATCTACACTTGCTAAAGCACCTGGAGTGTGTAAATTAGGCCACATAGGTTCTGTATTCCCTGAAGCAGGCAAGCATACATATTTGATGAGACTTTATTTGAATCTGTACAAGTACAACGTGACATCCTGGAATCACATATGAGTTTTCTTGGTTATATCAATTGGTAGAGACAGCTGCCTGTTCCACATACATATTTATAGATTTTCTACCTTTCTGTTAAGCATTGATTCTGAGCAGGTGAGCTCTTGTATGATTTAGCCCTCAAACTGATAGCCATCCGATATGATTACAGTGATGCCTTTTCAACCTAGCTGAGCACACATGCAATACAATGTAATAGTTAAGGAACTGGAGCAATACTAGAGACACCCAGGTTCTAGTCCACTTTCAACTACAAAAGCTCCCTGAATAAGCTTGGGCCAGTCATTCTCTCAGTCTAGCTCATAAGGTTTTTATTGTGGACAAAAAATAAAAGGGAGTGCTGTTTATGTTGCTTTAAGCTCTTGAGTTAAAGCCAGGATATGCATCAAACAATAACTAAACCTTTTTCACTTTTCTGGCAGCTTCTTCAGACATATAGGGAATGCAACTGATGTCAATGTGTGTCTGAATGGAGATTTAGTTCAGCAAGTAAACAAAAGTTGTAAACCTAAACTTATTTCCAGTACACTGAGTCTGCAAGTAAAGAACAATAAATACAGTACTTGAGGTGTCCTAGAGAGCTGATGAAGCATGGGTAAGTCCAGATAATGGCAATGTTTATGTTACTATCCAGAATTTTTTTTTTGGGGGGGGAGGCAGCTGTTGTAATAAAAATAATTGTGTAAAGGTTAGCTGCTTTGCAAATTAATTAGCTACTGTATGAGGTCAGGTCCTATCATGTGATATGATTTTGCTGGTCAGAGAAAGTCCCAAGGGAACTGTGGTTCTTCTGTCAGATATCTCTCACACCTATTAAATTCTACTCTAGAAGTAATATTTAACTGTGGTGGCTAATCATTGTTGGCTATAACTCAGATAAACTATCAGAGAAGTCATCAGCATGGTCACATCAAGAAACTGATCACTATGGATGGCCTACATCAAGACTATTTTTAAAATAAGGATGAAATAGTACTTCATTAGATCAGGAGTTGTCAACCTTTTGGACCTCAGGGACCACCAAACTCATAATTTTAAATCCCACAGACCACTAATATGAATTTTGACTGACGGTGGCTTGCTGACATTTTCCCAGGGTCTCTGCAAAAAGCAGCAGAGACCCTGGGAAAATCCCCCCAAAAAGTCCCCATTACAGGATACTGTCTCCAGCTCCGTTCTTAGGGGGGAGAAAGAGAGACTTTTGGCTTCATGCAAGGAAAGCAGCAGGAGCAGCAATAGTATTTCTTTCTCTCCCCCAAACTCCGCCAGAATTGAACCTTTGTGAGACTTTGTGAGACTTGTCGCGCCAATGCAGCCTCTTGGAACAGGATGCCTTGCAGGGTCCCAAAGACTCATTTCTGGTGGAGTTTGGGGGAGAGAAAGAAAGACTTTTTCTGCTTTCCTCACATGCAGCCAAAAGCAGAAGAAGACAGAAGTGGAAAGAAGCAGATTGGTGGCCAGGCGAGGTACATGCGGCGAGTTCCCCCCTCCACCCTTTCTCCCCTTCCCTCACTACTTTGTGTTTGTTCGCAATGTAAGCGAAACAAGCCTTGTGTTCCCACGGGCCATGTGGGTGGCGCATCTATGTGTTTCCACACAGCCTGGATTAATTGCTTTGGGGGGGGTTGCTTTGGGAGTGAGAATTCTCTGTGGACCACCAAAATTTTCTCACAGACCACCAGTGGTTCCCAGCCCACTAGTTGGTGACCATTGCACTAGATCATAGTTTGTTTCTTTTAATCTATGGATAAGAAACAAAATGACATTTAGGCACTGTGGATTATTTCCATATCAGAATGTGATAATATAATACTTGAATAATAAATTTATTTAGGTGACAATGATAGAAAAATGAACAGAGTTTGGGGTATAATCACTTTGGGTGGACGTTTTAGAACAATGGCAGTCAGGCATGAAACATGATTGGTGTGACAGAGGGGACGGAGGGGGGAAGGGGAGGGGAGAGAGAGTGAGAGCGCAGATACACTACTCAGCCCTTAATACTTGTTATTCTGAGCAGGAACACTGGTAACTCTAGCAAAGATGCAGCAATAACAGATGGAAGAAGCTGCAGCAGAATTCAGAGGAGGGGAGAACTGAGGAATTAAAGGTCCTCTTCTTTCTTCTCCTTTGGATGACTTGCTATTCCGTTGGGGAACAGGAGAATCCTATTATTAGCCAGACTTAGCCTGACTCCTGCCTTTCTAAAAAAATTGAGGAAAGAGAAAAAGGAAGAAAAAGCACGATATCCATCATATGCTCCATTCATTCAGTCTCTAATTTGATCCCATGCAAAATTAATTTAATTTAATTAGAACTAAATTGCAAGTGTTTTCCTTCTCCAGTCTGAAATACAAGTAGTGTTCTGATGGCTTTTCTATTTGGGGAAAAGTTCAAATGATTGCCCCGGATGCTGGGGGGAAAAGTAGGTGCAGAGTTTCATCTCTCCTCAAATGATCCTGCTTCTACCAAAATAATCAATGTTTTTCTTTCTGTAGCCTAATCTACTAAAATATGTATTGGTTGTAGAGAATCCAAGAATACTAGGCATAAGTTCCTGTAGGAAGCCTTTGGGTTTCCAGAAGAATCTGAACTACGACCCCAGTTGTAATTCAGTTGTTTTCCAGGCCTTTATATTTTCACCAAGGTTTTTGGATTTTACTGTTTGTCTGTTCATCTTGCCCCTTTGTAAGACAAGCAATAGAAACCTTAAGCTTTGACCTCAAGATGGCATGTGGCTCCTGAATAATTTTTGGGTAGTTGCCCCAGGTATTTCTCTGACACTACTTAATAAAGTTGTAGGAAATTCACAGGAAATAATACATAAACAGGCATGATGTAAAAAATAATTAGCCATGCGCTTCCTGATGCCATGTGGAGTTCATGGCAGATATTTTTTTCTGTATCCCTGTCAACCCTACTACTTTGAAAATCCTTGGAGGTGGCCCCCATTTTATAGAACCTTTCATCTCTAGTACCCTCGATGCTTTTAAGAACCAAGTTAAATTCATACTATTTTAGCAAGCTTCTGGCTCTTAGGCTTTTTCTTTTGGATCACCAATATAATTAGTTGAGTGTTAATTATTTTAATTGGGGAACAGGGAAAGGATTGTATTTTGACTAATAACCACTGCCCAGAGTCTGTGTGGGTGGGAGTGGATTATAATGATTGCTAAATAAATAATTACCGTGCTTCTTTTGCTTAGTCTAATATAGAACCTTTAATGATGTTATTGACCCCCATAAAAACCGTATTTGCCTTCTTTTGGCAAAGATGAATAATCCAGAGTTCCCAGTAATGCTTTTGAGAACTGCAGAGCAAACCCAAAATGAGTAAGGAGAAAATATTCTTCCCTTTAATGGAATTTTGTGACACTTTGATGGCATAATATTTTTTTTTAAGTGCAAAATGGTCCAGAAGTTAGATTTATATACTTTGTCCTGTCTTTTGGAATTATAGACAGGCTGAACCAGAATGATGAGAAATAGCAGAAGCACATCAGGAATCCATATCTGACACCTTTTTTTTTTTAAATTCATGCAGCTGGCCACCTAACTGAAGAGACTGGCAATAGCAGGGATCTAATTCGCAGGCAACAAATTTCATGGAGGATTTAGAAAATAATGAAGAACCCTCCAGAACTCAGTTGGAGATCTGGCATTTCGTTTAGACATTGTAAAGCCAGCTAGACACACTGAAACCTTCTCACAATCACATTTGATTTCGGCTACTGGTTCCATCCAGCATCTTGCGGTGGGCACAGTTGTCTTCCTCCACAACATCAAATTGCAACTTGGACTCAGCAGTGCTCTGGATGGCAGATCCAGTGTCCTACTTCCCTCTTGCAGCCTCTCACATATGGACTTAGTTCACCAGAAACTTTGGATTGCTTTCCTGCTCCTCTGCTGCCTGGCATTGACTGGGTTAGTTAGCATTCTGGATCCAGCAATACAGAAGCAACTTGACAGCTATCAACTGAACCAGTTTGCTGACCAGGTGAGATTTTGAACAGAGGGCAGAGAATGTCAAAAGGTTCTCAAAATAGCTGACACTGATCCTCATTACTAATTGTAAAAAAAGTCCAGACAAAGTTCTTTATTATAGTTCTGGAAATCAAGTGAAGATTTGGGATAGGGGAGGTTTAGCTTATCAATATCTATACAATAATTAGTAATGCTAATTCTGGAACTAAGGTATATTTTGAAAAATTATCCTTATTTGTTTAAGGTTTCCCTCCACTCTTTCTAATTATTTATTTTCTCTCAAAAGAAATTTACTTAGTGTTCAGGGATAAAATGGAGATTGAATATTATTAACAATATTAATGGAATTATTATTCATGGGTCATTTGTGGTTGCTGTTTTATTGTTTCCAGTCTGCACCATTGTTCTTTTCATTAAAAAAAGAAACAAAAGAATAAAAATAGATGCATTGTGGAATAAAATGCTGAAAAAGGCTTTATTCCTAAAATTAGAACTGTCAGAATTGAACAATAAGAACTGGAATGTATGGAGCAGCTCCCAAACCTATAACCTTTATCTTTTATAACAGTTTTGAACAATCCCCTCTCTGCATTTGAGTTATTGTATGTAGGGCAGCTGCTAGCACCGTTGTCCTCTGGGCCCAATCAAGGAGAGACAGTATGAGTAATGGGGGGAGGAAGAGAGGTCAGCATGTCTGTGTTTCTCTATCAATCACCACACCTTCTCTTTCAAAAAGATCAGGGTCTTGCTTTTTAAAAATCATGCCAGGTAGGTTTTAGCCTAGCTCCTTATTTGACTGAGAAATACCTTGAGGCCTAAATGACTAGTTGCTGCAAGCTCTTTCAGAAAATACTCAACCTCTCTCCAAACATATACAAATCTTGTAGAATTAAGAGCAGTGTTCTCAATGCTTATGACATTCAAGTGCATTGAAATTCAGCTCTCATAATCTAGCTAGGAATGAGAGTTTTCTATTTGTTTGTTTTCATGTTTTCTCCAACCCCTCAAAACTGGCTTGCTGTGGGATAAGCAAGGCTAAGAGTGGCCTTACCTAAAGTCCGCCCTTAATTTTTCTTGGCCGAAGCTCCATTTATACTTGGCTCACCCTATCCTTGATCCAACCCCTTAACTACTGAAATCTAGAACAGGTGGAAGGCCTCTGGTAAACATAGACTGCCTTAGACAGCCTGACTAATGAACTTTTATAGCATAATGTTCATGGACTCTGGAGCCTTTTTCATCACAGTAATACTGGAAGTCTTTTAAAATGCTATTGCAGCTTATTAGCTGCCATGGGTTAATAAATCCCCCTTTCCAAACATAGTTCCTGTATTACAGTAAGCCATGCATAGAGAAAGCTAATTAGATAGCTTCTCATAATGTATTATATAAACCATGTTTGATAGGTCACAATAGATCGATATATCTAATAAACAAAATCAAACAAATCGCATTGTGGTATATATGAATCCTTCCCCTCTTTTACATTGGGTTGTACAAATAGGAAGAGTGAGAAGATCCCCATTTATCATCTTCCCTGTACACTTGTTGATCACTTGTTTATGAGCTGGCACACAAACTGGCTATGAATCACTAATGCACCAAACATATAACAGCCAAGGCCATCAAGTACATTGACATTGGAGATTGGGGCACAGTCTGCATGCTCAATCTCTTGCCTACTCCCATTTGGGAGGGCATTTATTTAAGCAATTCAAGTTCCATGGCTAATAAGCAGCTGAGGTAACCTATAATATGGGCTGGGGTCCTGAAATGAACTCAGCCTGAGAATCAATAGTGCATTTAGATAATTTATCTTTCCGGTATTCATGGCTGCTATTTCTTGGTGAAATGTCTTCCTTCTTTGTGTGAGACAATGTATTTGAGCTGATGCGTTGCTAGCCATGCTGCTGGCTCCTTTAGAGCGTATCTGAAACTGAGCTTAGCAACAGATGTTACATCTTTATATATGGGTAATGTTCAAGGAGAGATTATCCACAGCAAATTGGTATCTACCTGTGATAACTTTCCTTCCTACTGGAATTATTTGCATTTTATAAATGACTATTGCTTTACTAGTAAAGTTGAAGAAATGTCTTGATACTGACATTCTCCAGGCTTATTTTATGACGTGGTCTTTCTGACTGGTTGTCAGCCAAGGTTGATATCTTATGGTTTTAAGTGTATTCAAAGTCCTTCCTTCCTTGGAATACATCAACACATAGTTATTGCCTTCGATGATATTAGTCGGGCTTCATTTCACCAGTGATTTACTACATTTTATTTCCAGTTGTAATAAGCCAGCACCGATGCACCTAATGGCCCTCTTCCTCATGCTTCTGTCTCACGTTCTATCCTCTACCACTTATGTGCTTCCTCTCCACCCCCGCCTGCCTGTTCCACCACCCAAGAACAACATCTGGGATGTTGGGTTAAAAGACCATCACAGACTGAACAATACTGAAAATCCCTTTTTAGCCAATTAAATGGCTAAATACACTTAAACTTTGGTCTGCCTCTGATTAGCCAAGGTAAGGTAATTCCCAGGTAATTATTTTGGGGGGAGACAAAATGCAATTGTGTTGGGCTTTGACCCAGTGCCATTGTATTTCTCCCTTGCATTTGGTGGTGTTCAGTTGAGATGCCGCCTTTGTCTGAATTGATAGATAAGACATAGGTTGGTATTCCATCCTTGTTCTCCCAAAGCTACATAAAGACATACCATGCCTGCTTTGTCATTTCCATGCATTTTGCACATGCTATCCACTTTACCCTCTGGCAATATGAATCAGTTTCAACTGATATAAAGTAAATATGAAAATGGCTTCTCTGTTAAGGTAGCCAGGTCCTCATCTATAGACAATGCCTTTGTTTCTCCAGAGTTCTGACACAGAATATATTTTGCTTCCCCTTTTGTTCCTCCTATCTCCCTGATATTACTTTTGTGCCTACTTCTACCATCAAAACTCCAGTTTTTCCCAGAGTAGACAGGGTTAGAGAATATGGAGAGTGGGTTTTGTTTTGCTTTGTTTTTGTAGTGTGAGTCTGTTTGTTTCAGCTTCAGCATCAGTGGCTAAAATAAATGCAGAAGATAGCATAATCTAAGTGGCACCCAGACAGTTTTAAACCCTTCAAATAAAGGATGCACTTATGAGAATATTTTTTTAAAACAAGGTTGGCATGTTTGTAATTCAACATAGCCTCCTTTGGCTGTCAATGACTCAGCTGGTCATTGAAGAGAGCAAGGACTGAATCTAAATTCTTTGGCATGTAATGTAAGGACACCCCAAAGTTCAGCTAGCAATAAGAATCAGCAGGGACCTTACTGCTAGGACAACCTGCACTGCCGATTTCACCATGGCCCAAGGTCATATATAATGACATTTTTAACATGCAGTACAATGTCTACAATGTCTACTTGCTGTTTAGGCATCATGTCAGGAGATTATGATGAGGATAGGCATCGCAAGGCAATGGAGCTCCTTCATGTGCTGTGTTCCAACACATGTGCTGCCCAGGAACGTGAAAAGTGTCAGGAACTGACAGGGCATGTGGGTCCCATCAACACAGGTGAGAATCTTGATCTATCATATCCATAGAGGAAATAGGAATAGAATGATGAAAAATTATGGTCTAGTTCTAGTTAGTATGTTGCTGGACTGAAGAGGCATAAAAGTTTTCATTATAAATTGTTATTTTATATGAACAAATAACTAAAATATGTCTGTATGTTGTTTTATAATTCCACGTGACAGAAAGACATTTTAATGAGAATTGTGGAATCATTTGAAATCTTGAACTACTTTTGTATTACAGAAAAATAAGGCTTCTGGTTCTTATCACATTTGCCAGTTGTTACATCCTCTAATCCCCATTCCTTTAACCTTAAACTATCCACTATTGACCTCACCCCATTCCTAAGAGGTCTGTAAGGGGCGTGCATAAGTGCNCCTTTAACCTTAAACTATCCACTATTGACCTCACCCCATTCCTAAGAGGTCTGTAAGGGGCGTGCATAAGTGCACAATTGTGCCTACCGTCCTTGTCCTATTGTTCCCATTTATTTGTACCTATTTCCTGTATTCTTAGTCATGTTTATACTTATTCTTATTATCTTGTAAGCGATTGACAAATCAAATAAATAAAAACAAATAAAATCCTGAAAGCTCTCTGGAGTTTTCTTGGGAAATGCTTTGAATCAAGCAGTTTAAATGTTGTGCAATGGAAAATACATTCAAATGGAAGAACCATTACATAATTCAATTACATATATATTTACTGCAATTGTTATGGTATTTATTGAGAATTCTATGTATGTGTCTGTGCCATTGGGTTTTAAATAGTCTTTAAATAGGATTTAATGGGAAATGATTTTTCTGTTCTTCTTGGCTGCATCTATGAAAATTTATCAAAGACCATCAGAGATGGTCTAAACTTGAGTATAAATCATGAAAATATATAGCAAGATAGAAGGAAGAAATGTTGTGCATTTATTGAACGTAGATGGCAATTATATTTTGGAATGAAACTACAATATGGTTTAATTTATATTTAGCACTGACCCAAAGGACTGTAGAATTTATCGTAGGGGTGGAAACTTATTTCCCTCCAGTATAGTATTTTTTTTACAGTTCCACACTTAATCAAGACTGGATTTATAATTAATGTCCAATTAAATATTTCTGGAATGGGAACCCAAAAAATGAAGGGTGCATAGCTTTTTATATGGACATCTCTTCCAGTGCTTGACAGCCCATAATATAGTCAGGTTGGGATTACTTCTTCTAATGGAGGGACAGGACTAAATTGGGAGTCAGGATCAGTTTGATGGTACCACTCAAGAAAGAGCTGAGCTGTCATGTGTTCTGCCCACTGGCAGTTAGTGCTATTTGCCCAAGGTTCTAGGTTCTCTCCAACAGCCAATAAATGAGGACAGCTCAACTGGTCAAGATGACAGATGACCATAGAAAACAATTTATCCCTGATCTTTCATTATGGTATTTGCCTCTCCACTTTTCTCCTCTAGAGATCCTGGTTAGTCTTCTGTCAGTGATTGTGACTTTCTGTGGGATTGTGCTGCTGGGCGTCTCCCTGTTCGTCTCTTGGAAACTATGTTGGATCCCCTGGCGAGACAAAGGATCCTCATCACAAACCCAGCGCAAGGAGCATCCCCTCCATGCTCATCTCCACCACTCGCCTTTTGGGGATCTCCTGGCTGAGCGGGTAGAACTGGGTCCCGAAATGCCTGAGAGATCATACCTCGATATGGATTCCTACCCCGAGGCCAACCTCAAGGTTAGCCAAACCTCCCCTGACCTCCCTGTGGAAAGTCAGACCGGTACCAAGGAAGGCAGCATTCCCAATGCTCACTCCCATCAGCAAGTAGCAAGCTTGGCACCCACTCCCAGGTGAGTTGTGAGGAAAGAAGGATACAGAAGGGGAGCCCAAGTATTAAAGCTGAGTCTGTACAACTGATGTTTATATGGAGGACATACATTCAATACTATCTGTCCAGAGGTGGAATTCAGCAGGTTCTAACCAGTTCTGGAGAACTGGTAGCGGAAATTTTGAGTAGTTCAGAGAACCGGCAAATACCACCTCTGACTGGAGATTTTACAGTATCCTTCCCCTGCCACGCTCTCCAGGCCACGCCCACAGAACCAGTAGTACAAAAATTTGAATCCCACCACTTTATCTGTCTAACATTAATAATTAGTGCCTGAATATTCTTGGTTTTTTTTCTTGCTCCATTTTTTTTTCTTTTATGTCACATTTTTTTAAATTATAACCATGAGGGCACAAACTGGGTGATCAGTAAGGTAAGAGCCTTTCAATCAATATCTCTTAGCCCAGATTCCCATTCTATAAATGAAAATATCAAGAATAACTCTCAAAGATGCAGAAGGCAACGAAAATAATGCAAGTTGCCAGATGGTAGTCTAGGACTTATGTCAGCAACACTGACTTCATGAGATCCACACATAAATACATAAATAATTGATTCATTATACCAGTGTTTCTCAATGTGCAATTTTAAGATGCCTGGACTTCAACTCCAAGAATTCCCCAATCAACTGCCTGGGGATTTCTGAGAATTGAACTCCAGGCATCTTAAAGTTGCCAAGGTGGTGGAACACTGTATTATGCAGTATTCTGAAACACAGTGCTGCTTGAAATGTTTTGGGTTGACTATAACAGATGCAGTCCTTTAAAAAGTAAGTTTGGCTTCAGAATATAATCATATATATACTATATAGATAAGTAGGCTATTCACTTGTTCATTGTATTCAGCTTCCAAGATGTTTAGAGTTAGAGGTTTTTAATGGGACTTTGGAAAAAGAAAAAGCACAGTAGCATAGGAGGCACACAGCTGTAATATAACAAAGCAAGAAGATCTGATTACCTGCCAACTAGATAATCAGTTCTCCTCAACTGAACTTCCAGCATATCACAGTTCATGGAGCTTTCTCCACGTGTCTGTGGTTTCTTTCCATATTCTAAGAAGTGAAAAGTTAGTATTGATTAAAGATCTCACATTGAAACAGTTACAGGCTCATTGAATCAAATTATTAAATCAAGTGTATATCCAGTTTTGGTTCTAAAGAATAAAAGTGCACCTGCTATCTTTTTGGAAGGCAGATAATGTGCATGTTACAGCAGGTGCTATAATGCTTTTTTATGCTTTTTTCAAGATTTCATCCATAAAATCTGTAAATCTGCATCTTTTTATACATTAAATACACAATATATCCAGATTTAGCTACATTAAGAATGTATTGTCTGAATTTAATGTCAGTTGTGGATAATGTAAATCTCAGTGATTTTAATGAATTAATTAACTCTGATTCAAATTTTAAATCAATTTAAGTTGATCTGTAGACCAGGAGGTATTTGTTACCTTCTGTAAATTTAAATCTAGGGTGCTAACAGGTGTAATTCTATCCTAGACAGAGGATTATTTATTTGTGGGGTGAATTTAATGGACATGTAGTTATGTGTATCTCCGGCTGTATTTTTTTTCAACTGTTCTCTCCAGGTATAACACACTGCCACGTCCTGTGACCCAGCAACTGAGCAGCCCAGACACTGGAGTCCATGGTGGTGGAGGAGAAGACAAGGTGGAACAAGTGACCAGCATTGGGCAGATAAAACCTGAACTGTATAAACAGCGTTCAGGTGAGGCAGATTCCAAGAAAGGGGAGGCTCCAAGTTGTGGACAGTTGAGCTTTGCCCTTCGTTATGCCTATGGCACGGAGCAGCTGGTGGTCAGGATACTCCGGGCCTTGGACCTACCTGCCAAAGATGCAAATGGATTCTCTGACCCCTATGTGAAAATGTACCTTCTGCCTGACCGTAAAAAGAAATTCCAGACAAAGGTGCATCGCAAAACGCTCAACCCTATTTTCAATGAGACCTTTAACTTCAACGTCCCCTTTGCTGAACTTCCCTCGCGTAAGCTTCATTTCAGCGTCTATGATTTTGACCGTTTCTCCCGTCATGATCTCATTGGCCAAGTTGTCCTGGACAACCTGCTGGAGATTGCTGAGCGGGACAATGATGCTCCCCTCTGGAGGGACATCATGGAAGCCAGTTCGGTAAGTGGAGCTGTTACAGGTAGCCTTTGGCTTAGAATCATTCCTTACACTTATAATTGTCACAACACCTGCATAATTATGTGATCCAAATTCAGGTCTTCGTGTATTTATGTAGTGTCCTGGGGTTATATGATTGCGACCTTCTCAGTTGTCTTCTAACAAGCAAAGTCAATGGAGGTATGCCAGATTTGCTTAACAACTGCATGATTCACTTAACAACTGTGGTGATTGGCTTAACACTCATGGCAACAAAGGTCATAAAAATCAGATGCAACTCTCCTACTTAGCAACAGAAAGTCTAGTCACAGTTAAGGTTGTAAGCCGAGGACTTCTTCTGCTTGATTATGTGACATCCCTTGAATGATTCATTCCAAGCTTTTGAGTTAAAAGGTAAACTCTAACCAATAATGCAAATTGCTCAAGGGATTAAATTTATTGTAATTGAATTAGTCACAATATTCAGCAGTCTCATTTGGTTAATCAAGCTCTTCAATACTTGAATGTGGCATTTTAGCTTGGTGCACTTCATCAATTCAGTCAAGCAATGCTGCATTGCTCGGCTATAGTATATTCATGAATCAATAACAATAGTTGCCTCAAAAGGAGGGGGGAAGGTTTTTTAAATAAATATTTCCACACTATGAAAGTAGTCAATTTTGTTCTTTGACTGAGGAGAACTCTGATAGGTGCTCAAAAGAACACAGAAGTACAGCTGTGCTCCATTTGTTAAGATCTCTCCTGAGCACCATTCAGATGGTGGCGATCCCATTGGAGGGAAGACAAAATGAGGGAGTATTGCACTCATTTGCTTCATTTGCTCCCACAGAAAACAAATTTGGTTACAGTTCAGTATTAAAATACTTAGGAAGAAGATACAGTTATGTTTTAATTATAATAAAAGAAATAAAATGCCACTGAAGCAGCAGCTGGTAGGGGCATGAAGACGATTTTAAGCCTTGCTAGCTTTTAAGATGATAAGCAGGCAGGAGTGAAGCCTTCTCTGCTTATTTAAAAAGGCAATTGATGGTTAAGTTTACAGAAAACGGCAATCCCCACATTCCTCAAGGGGATATTATTTTAACACTATTGCTTAGTTGAAATTATATTTTTCATTATTAGGTTAAAATGACGACTAAGCCAAGCCTCCAAATTAAAAAAATCTAATTTTTCCTAGCATCCAGTTTACAACTTTTTTTCTATTTAGCTTCTAATATCTAGTGAAGAAAAGGACCAAGCCAATGTAATCCTAAATTGCATTAACAGAGGGATACAATCAAAGTCAAGTGAGGTACTAATATCACTCTATAAAGCAAGGTTCTTCAAACTTGGCAGGTTTAAGACTTGTGGACTTCAACTCCCAGGATCCCTGAGTTTACATGACTGAAAGAAGAATTCTGGGAGTTGAAGTTCACAGGTCTTAAAGCTGACAAATTTGAAGACCCCTGCTATGAAGTCTTAGTAAGACTACACCTAGAGTACTGCATCCAGTTTTGGTCACCACAATTATAAAAAGGATATTGAGATTCTAGAAAGAGTCCAAAGAAGAGCAACAAAGATGATTAGAGGATTGGAGGCTAAAACATACAAAAAACGGTTGCAAAAACTGGGCATGACTAGTCTAGTGAAGAAAAGGACTGGGGTTACATGATAGCAGTATTCCAATATTTGAGGGGCTGCCACAGAGAGGAGGGGGCTCAAGCTATTTTCCCAAGCACCCAAAGGCCAGACAATGAATAATGGATGGAAACTGATCAAGGAGAGATTCAACCTAGAAATAAGAAAAAAAATTCTGACAGTGAGAGCAATCAACCAATGGAACAGCTTGCCTNAGAAAAAAAATTCTGACAGTGAGAGCAATCAACCAATGGAACAGCTTGCCTTTAGAAGTTGTGGGAGCTTCATCACTGGAAGCTTTCAAGAAGACACTGGACTACCATCTGTCAGAAATGGTGAAGGGTCCCCTGCTTGGGTGGGGGGTTGGACTAGACAAGGTCTACCTACAAGGTCTCTTCCAGCTGTGTTAATCTGAATATGCACAATGCTTACATAATTCAAAATATGAAGCAAATGCTCAGGCATTATTCTGATCAGCTAAAGTCAATCAGCAAGAGCACAATTATAATCCGTAGATTATAAGTAGTATGCAAACTACGTAATCCTTGTGCTGATCTGGCCACAGCCAGCCAGCCACAGCTATCTAGTGGTGCCCGGATGGCCATGCCCACCCAGTCACACCCACCTGGCTTCAGTGGGCTGTCCCATTCCCTGCATATTTACAAAAGAGATTTCCCATTAGTTAAACATACATTTTGGTTTGTATTCCTGAAATTTTCTGTGGTGAGAGCCCATGAAACATTACTATTTCCTGAGAAAGCACAGGGGATATCTTGATGCTAAGAAATGTAGTAGAAAGGATTCTGAATCACTATTCCGTATATAAGCACTTAGTTGCATGTATATTCATAAATACTGAGTTATGAACAAGATCAGGAGAGCAATATAACTGGCTGGACAAGACTTACAATGTGCTTTCACTGTGAAACACAAGCTCTGTAGAAATTTGGTATACGTGAAGCTTTATCATTGTTGCTAGGCACATAGAAGTAGCAATAATGATCATTCGTAGGATGTGAAAGAATAGTTTCTTCTTTAATACATTCCTAATGAAGTTGAGCTTTCACTCTTGGCCTGCTCACTACAGTTCTGTAGATAATACAAGATTCAGAAAGGCTCTCCACCCAATTCCCTTGCGTTTTGCTAGTAAAAAATATGGTGGAAATGCACTCACATATCTCTTCTGTGCTCTGGCCTCAAAATGTCCTGCTTCCAAAATGTAAGTGCACTGCAGGGAGATTGTAAAATGTTTTTGATACTTAAAAATGTGCACACTGTCTGAAGAATGGATGATATAAAAGGATTTGTGTGGGCAGAGGTGAAAAATGGGAAATGTCATGAACAAGGGAGGGGTTCCCTGAAGAGAATTGGTAAAACCAAAAGAGAATGTGGGAGTGGGTGGTTTCAGGAGGTTTCTTACAGACATTCACCTATTGGATTCTCCCTCCTCCCATTCTTCCCCCTCCCCATTTCTTCCCCTTCAGCTCTCTCAAAGAGCAACTTATCTTGTTTTTCTTCTTCTCCCTCTCTGTGCATATTTTTAGCTAGGCTCTTATTCATCAAGCTGGTGGCTAATTAGGGCAGTCAGGTGTGCAGCAGCTATTCTTCCCGATCCTATTAGTAAATGCCCTTTCCTCACAACTTTAGATTTCTCCTTTCTTCCTATCATGTCCAACAATTGTCATGATAGCCAGTCCAAGTTTTTTAGCTGCTATCTTTCTGCCTTTCTCCCAAAGCCTGAAATATTGTTCTGGTTTGAATGTTGTTTTTACTGATTGTGTGATTTTTTTTTTCCTGAGCTTTAGCAAACCAGCTGGTTATAAGATGGGGGAGAAAGCAGTAGAACAGAGGAAGGGAGGAAGACCAAATAAGCATTCCTGGTAGGATTAGGATACAGAGAATTATCTTGGACCTTAGACAATTGAAGGAGGAGAGCAATCTTCACCAGATTCTGGCGGAAGACCAAAAGATGTTTACTAGACTTTTTCAATAGGTTGAGAATGCAAATTGTAGCCCAACGTGTCTGGATGGATGCCAGACTGAGGAAGGCAGTCTTAACATCCAGTCTTGTTGAAGGTTCCTAGGATTCTCATTTGGGAAATTGAATTATGTTTCACCAGGGGTATCTGTTCAAAATACACCATTCAATTTGTTCTCTCTCTTTTATAAAAATATTTTTATTGCACATTTTCCTTCATTTTACATCACAATTTCAATTTTGCAACAACAATATGCTGGTTGTATCAGTATCTTTTTAAAATATACATAATGTTATACATCCTAGTTACCACAATTTTTCTCTTTTTCATACAGTATAGTCCATAGAAAAAAGAATAAAAATTTGATATTATACAACATACTTATATCTATCGTATCCATGGTTATAACATACCTCTATACATTTATCACTCTATATATTTTGATTTGCAATTATGTACAATCTTAGACAACTGAATCTAGTACCAATATTGCTTACAATATATATCCTTCTATATAGCTTTATACCTGTATTTGTTTCTTTGATCCTCTTTCATCATCCATTTTCTAACCCTTGTACTCTTTTTTCTAGCCAATTGTACCCCAGGTCCCATATTAGGTAATACTCTGTTTTTCCTGTCTTTAATTTCCATTGTTAATTTGTTCATTTTGGTACATTCTAATATTTTCTTTATTACCATTTCCTCTGTGGGTAGACTGTTTGTTCTCTCATATGGTTCCCAGAGTTGCTTGTTTTCCCTCATGCAAATTAGAACACCCAATTCTTTAGTGACATGTGTGGCATAATCTATTTCTTAGGGATTCTTTCCCACCTACCCAACCTTTGAAGTGTTTCCTCCCTGTGCCTACCAGATGCTCATTTTTGTGTGCAAGTGATGGTGTTTTAGCTACATATGCAACTACTTCCAAATATTGTAGTTAGGGAATATGGCATTGCACTAGAGTATTTGAGTTTTCCAGGATTTGGATGTTTTTAGGAGCTTGGCTATGAACTGATATATAATAGACTCCCTCACTCCCCCCCCCCATTTTTGCATATGCTACCCAGAATTTCTTGATCAATTAGATTTTATTGGCGGCACATCCAAATTTTGAAATCAGTGAGATGTAACTGAGAAATTATTTCAGTTTATTCAGTATATCACTAAATCTGCGTTTGGATATTGTGAAGGCAAAACATTCAAAGTTAGGCATGAGTAATATCAAGAAGAAGCAGTGAAAGCATTTATGAAGTATGCTTTAGGAATTTTTTCCCACTCCCTAAGAAATTGTTACCAATGAACATCCAGTGCAGACAATGTTGGACATATCACATTTTATTCAGCTTCTCAATATTTTTGTTTTTTATAATAAATAAGAAACATTTTCTTCCCCCCCCCACACACCAAGGATTTTTAAGAAGTGAGTGCTATGGCACAACAGTATTATGGTATTTATAACTCCCCTAAGTGGGTTTTGATGAAAGAGTCCTAGTTCACTGACAGAGCGCTTGCTTTGCATGCAAAAAAATGTATTGATCTTTGTCAATTCCTTGTTAGGCTGGGAAAGATGAAGCCCTGCTTGAAATCTTTTGGGAGAGCTGTTGCTTGTCAGTATAAAGGGAAGACGTAAAATCTGTGCTTTCCCTTTTAATTATTGTTCACCCCAATCAGCAAGCTAATATAGTCAGAAGTCTGTAGTATTTATAGAGCTGCCATCCTTGTGTTGGTAGTATAATATTATGGAGATAATTTTCCACTGATGGAAGATTGACTTGTTTCAAACACTTTTAGTCCCTTTTTAAAAAAGTAATATTGCAACTTGCCAATTTTGTCAAATTAATGAGTAAAACCTGAGTTACTTTGAATAGCTTTTGGTGGATCTTCTTTGCTTTTCTAGGCTTTTCATTTTATATGTTTTCTATAATAAATTATGGCTGATCTGATGCAGTGCATCTGTGCTTCTTAGGAGCACCTAAACTGCCTGTCAGGAATGGAATGGTGAAAGAAATTATATTTATCAATTTCCTGACTCTCCACCCACCTGATGCCCTTCATGTGTTAGCCTGCAATTCCTTTACTTGATAATCAAATCACATAACCACCCCCTCTTTGCAATCCACTACTGGTAAGTATTTCCATGAACATATATAAATATATATTTTATGGAAGTTATACATCGCTTTCTAGACTTGCTCAGGTTTGTTATCTTTGGTTTCAAGAAGGTACAAAATGTGGTTCCTGAATCTCCATTTTATCTTCATAACTATTCAGTGGCCTAAACTGAGAGATAGCAACAACTACTGAAGCATTAGTATTAGTTCATCACTTGGGCAGTGAATTCACAGGCTCAATCATCAAAAGGCAGCTTGCAATATTCTCTCCCGAATGCTTGTTCTACTGCAAAAAGAAAGATGGAACAACCAATGCGAAAACAGGAAGGTTAAAAGTAGAAGGTGTTCACTTGGATTCCCCCATATAAATCTATAAATGAAACAAGGCAATTGCATAATCAGTTTTTTCTGGAAACACCTTAAGTAATGACTTGCATAAATGGAATAAATCATGGATGAATCATCAAAAGTTTTTATATTACTCATGTCAGCTCACTTTCATACATCTAAATGTATCAGATCCAGAGGGTTGTAGTAGGTATTTGGACAATGGTATCCTACTGTCACAAGAGTGGAATGGAGTAACATTTTCAGCTCAGGAATGGGGCAGATTGTGAAAATTTGAGATTGTGAAAATTTGATGTATGCACCCAATAGCTTAAATACCTGATTATTACCAAAACTCAGTCAGCTATCTAATTAACAGGGAATCACATTGTAAAGCTATCTACAACTTCTGCAGCCATAATTTTAGCACATAGTCTGAATCAAGTCATCACTTTAAAAGTTTATGTAAGCCAGTTGTTTAGGCCTAGTATAATAGGCAAACATAGGAATTTTACGTTTTGTTAATCTGGATTTTGATTTAGTTTGCTCAGAATGATATAAGGGGAGTGGTCTATTGGAATGATAGTCTCACTATCATTCGGATAGTAGAATGGACTTAGGTGTCCGAATAGAAAGTAAAACCCCCATCATTCTAATTTGACCCTCAGTACACATGATTTTATCTGGCTTCAATCTGTGTTTCTTCACCAGTGTTTAGAGAACGGCAGCTGGGTTGTTGTTGTTGTTTTTTCATCTATCTTACTCTCCTTTTTCTCCTCCTAGACATATCTCCCTGCCTTTAAGCCAGCAATAGTCCATCACTCTGTGCCCTTCTGCTCTTAGCCTCACATTCCTCTGCAGTTTGGCCTGGATGAGGGCCAGTTGATACCCTTTGGACTCTGATGGTTTAAGAGTGCTGCTGAGGAAAAGGAAAGGGAAGAAAGAAAAGGAGAGATATTAATTCATATTGATGAGGCTGCAAATGGGACTGAGCTGGTAAAAGATCATAAAATATTGAGAAGCAAGCAGTGCCCTACTAGGTCATGGCGGGGGGGGGGGGGGGGGGNGGGGGGGGGGGGGGGGGGGGAGGTGAGGGCAAAAATTGCCTTCCCCTTTCATCCTGAGCTTTCATTATGGGTATCATTTGTGGGCTAAGCTCAGGTTCTGAATTTCAGGTTCTGGACTAAAATTCCAGGGATTTGTCCATAGTATGACTCTAGAAATCCCAATTGGTAGGCTCCTTGTTCCACATTTTTGTTTTGGAACTGGCTGGTTCGAAATTGGCTGAATCGGTAATGAATGGCATGCAGCATTAAGCACTGTGGTACAATATTTTCTTTCTATACAGATTATAGTTTTGATTAAGTTGTCCCTTTTTTTAAAAAAAAGTCCTTGCTGTCACTGGAATAGTAAATGCATATTATTGTGGTTTTTTCTTTATCGAGGTGGGCTTTACCACCTCTAATTTCAAATTTTTTTCTCCTCTCTCCATGCACCCAAACATCCTTTTTCCTCCCTACCTTCTTCCTCCAGGGGCCAAGAAAGATGCTTAGACAGTATGTATAGTTTTCTTTCAAAGTTTAATCATTTCTTGTTTTGGATTGTGGCTGGATTGTATCAATTTGGATTATATCAATTATTTTCTTCCTGATGTTCTATGTGTTTATTGTTCTAAGGCAACCCACCTTCGGAAGGATTTGGTCTGAAAGGCAACGTATCAATATTTTAAAAAGATAACAATTCCCTCTGTATTATTTATAAAGTTATCTGTAGATCAGCTTTTTTACTGGACCCAGGTTGTCATGCTTAATGGGAGAGCACAAGAAACAGTATGGATCTTCTTCAGTCAAGAGTCTGACATATGCTTTAAATTCTTTGGTCCCCAGAACTCTTACCTAAAATGGAAGTTGAAATCAAAACATCTGGAGAACACTTAGGGGTAGGCTGTATCCAATTTGGGAGGAAGATCGAAGCCTTGAATGGAGACAATGAAATCTATAGTTCATTGTTTCCATCTTCACCCCTTTGTGGATCAGTATTTCTATTCTCCTAAATGCCAGGTTCTTTCTGATGTAATCTATTGCCAATTATTGCATGGAGAATATACCGGTGAAACTCAAAAAATTAGAATATTGTGCAAAAGTTCATTTATTTCAGTAATGCATTTTAAAAGGTGCAACTAATATATGAGATAGACTCATTACATGCAAAGCAAGATAGTTCACCTGTGATTTGTCATAATTGTGATGATGATGGCTTACAGCTCATGAAAACCCCAAATCCACAACCTCAGAAAATTAGAATATTACATGCAATCAATAAGGATTGTACATAGAACAATATCGGACCTCTGAAAAGTAGAAGCATGCATATGTACTCAGTACTTGGTCTGGGCCTTTTTGCAGCAATTACTGCCTCAATGCTGCATGGCATGGAAATTATCAACCTGTGGCACTGCTGAGGTGTTATGGAAGACCAGGATGCTTCAATAGCAGCCTTCAACTCTTCTGCATTGTTTGGTCTCATGTCTCTCATCTTTCTCTTGGCAATGCCCATAGATTCTCTATGGGGTTCAGGTCAGGGAGTTTACTGGCCAATCAAGCACAGTTATCCCATGGTCATTGAACCAGTTTTTGGTGCTTTTGGCAGTGTGGGCAGGTGCCAAGTCCTGCTGGAAAATGAAGTCAGCATCCCCATAAAGCTTGTCTGCGGAAGGAAGCATGAAGTGCTCCAAAATCTCCTGGTAGATAGCTGCGTTGACCCTGAACTTAATGAAGCACAGTGGATCAACACCAGCAGATGACATGGCTCCCCAAATCAACACAGACTGTGGAAACTTCACACTGGACTTCAAGCATCTCCATTCTTCCTCCAGACTCTCCATTCTTCCTCCAGAATCTGGGTCCTTGATTTCCCAAAGGAGATGCAAAAGTTGCTTTCATCAGAAAAGAGGACTTTGGACTACTGAGCAACAGACCAGTTGCTTTTTTCTTTAGCTTCTGACGTTGTTGTTGTTCAGGAGTAGCTTGACAAGAGGAATACGACATTTGAAGCCTATGTCCAGGATCCATCTGTGTGTGGTGGCTCTTGATGCACTGACTCCAGCCTCAGTCCACTCCTTGTGAAAGTGCCTAATACTTTTGAATGGCCTTTTCCTGACAATCCTCTTCAGGCTGCGGTCATCCCTGCTGCTTGTGCAACTTTTTCTTCCACACTTTTCCCTTTCACATAACTTTCTATTAATGTGCTTTGATACAGCACTTTGGGAACATCCAACTTCTTTTGCAATTACCTTTTGAGGCTTTCCCTCCTTATGGAGGGTGTCAGTGATGGTTTTCTGCACAACTGCCAGGTCAGCAGTCTTTCTGACTTAAAGATTCTGAAAATCTTTACCCCTTCCCCAACTTCCCTGCCTTTATTCTAAAGAGAACCAGGTAGGGTCTTTGGGGGTCATTGCTTTCTCAAATTCAATTCCTGATTTGGGCTGAGATTTCATTTACTTGACTATTGCCTTGGTTGTGGCTTTTTCTTCTCTTCTTCAAGGTTATTTTCACAGTCCATTACACCTACCCTAATCTCATACCTGATTTAGCTGCTGTCAGAATGGAAAACAATACAATATGTTGAATGCTTGCCAGAATAGAGCAAATCAGTGCTATCTTTTCTAAGACTTTTCTCTGTGTGTGTGTGTGTGTGTGTGTGTGAGAGAGAGAGAGAGAGAGAGAGAGAGAGAGAGANAGAGAGAGAGAGAGAGAGAGAGAGGGAGAGAGAGAGAGATCTGTTTTAGCTCCCTTCCCAATGTGAGCTCTGCAATACAAGAACTGGTCCAGGCACAGCTAGCAGAAGGCTGTCCAGCCTCTAATTCAATATTTTCAGTGAAAAATTTCTTTTAACTAAAGACCTGAAACCATTCCATTTCTTTTCCCATGTTCTTATAGGAAAAAGCAGACCTCGGGGAGTTGAATTTTTCCCTCTGTTACCTGCCCACCGCTGGTCGTCTCACAGTTACCATTATCAAGGCTACCAACCTTAAAGCCATGGACCTGACTGGATTTTCTGGTGAGCAGATCTGACAAAGTTTGGGTCATGGCCAGTAGTTCCTGAAGTAAAATAACTGGGCCATTAGCAGTGGAGCAGTAATGTTGTCTTAGAGGGAGGCTACTCAGGGGAAATAGGTAGTAAAATGAGGAAAGAAAGGTAAATATCAGAATTCAAGTGTTGGAGGACAGTCAGTTTGGTAGGATGGGCAAGAAAAAACAGAAGAAAATTTAGAATGTACTAATATATGTCTATAGTTTGCTGTAGATCAATAAAACATTCTGACTCCACATTATTTTAAAAGTAATACAAAAAAGCTGCAGAAATTGACTTCTCCCTTCACTATCCCCTTTTTTCTATCCAAAGTTGGACTGTGCAAAAAGGGAAGTTTTTTGGGGTGGGTGGGTGAAGCTTCCACTATGGGATTTTATGTGAAAGAATTTGCACAATGAAGCAGATTTTTTTAACATTTAATATGCTTGGTTTTGAAAAATGCAGACAACATGTATGTGGGGGAGCCTTAAGAGATGAATCTCATAGCCAGGGAGTAGGAGTTTAACTTTTTCTTGCCTCTACTACATCCCCTGCTTTGAACCATGTCTGACATCCACCGTTTTGATCTATGTTAAAAGCAAAATCACATTTTATATGACATGTCTGTTCTCTTGCTAAAACAAATGCATGCGTGGAGTGTGCTTCTAAAATGTGTTCTAAAATTCTGTTTTTCCACTTCTTTTTATTTTTGTTTGATGTATATAATATTATAATTCAACGTGAAAAAGCCTTCATAATGTCCCAAAGATTTTGTATTGATGTGTGTTGTTTAGTGTTCTTTTTGAAAAGTAGTCCCA
Organism: Laticauda laticaudata; assembly: GCA_004320025.1. Classification (NCBI taxonomy): domain Eukaryota; kingdom Metazoa; phylum Chordata; class Lepidosauria; order Squamata; family Elapidae; genus Laticauda; species Laticauda laticaudata. The sequence goes on along the minus strand of BHFT01002700.1, from coordinate 124,347 downwards.
GTTCCTTCCTAAATTTTTGGGTGAATTCTTTTTCTTTTATTATTTGTGGATTTAAAATCCATCTTCTTCTTACATCCCAGAGTTTTAAAGGAGCTGGCAGAGGTCATCTCAGAATCACTGCACCATATCTTTCAAAAATACTGGAGCACCGGGAAACTACCAAAGGATTGGAAAAGAGCTGATGTGGTTCCAATCTTCAAAAAAGGAAAAAAACCAGACTCAGGAAACTATAGACCAATCAGCCTAATATCAATACCAGGGAAGATACTGGAAAAAATAATAAAAAACCAGATCTGCCAGCATCTAGAAACAAATAAAGTGATAACTAGCAGTCAGCATGGGTTTGTTAAAAACAGATCATACCAAACAATCTTATTTCATTCTCGACATAGTGACTAAATTAGTAGACCAGCGAAAAACTGTGGACATAATATATTTAGATTTCACCAAGACATTTGACAAAGTAGACCACAACCTACTTCTTAGTAAGCTAGAAAAAAGTGGAATAGATAGCACCACCACTAGATGGACTCGCAACTGGCTGACAAACCATTTTCAACGAGTAGTCCTTAATGGGTCTAACTCTACATGAAGAGAAGAAAGCAGTGGGTGCCACAAGGTTCCGTCTTAGACCCAGTACTCTTCAATATCTTCATTAACAAATTAGATGAAGGAATAGAAGGGGAATTTAGCAAATTTGTAGATGATATTAAGCTGGCAGGAATAGCTAACACCCAAGAAGATAGGCTCAAGATCCAGATGGATCTTGACAGACTAGAACACTGGGCCATATCTAATAAAATGAAATTCAATGTAGAGAAAAGTAAAGTCCTACACTTAGGCAAGAAAAACCAGAGGTACACATATAGACTGGGTGAGACCAGGCTCAATAGCAGTAACTGTGAGAAGGATCTTGGAGTCTTAGTGGACAACCAGCTAAATATGAACCAGCAGTGTGCAACAGCCGCCGCCAAAAAAGCTAATGCAATCCTAAATTATATTAACAGAGGGATATAATCGAGATCAAGGGAGATACGAATACCACCCTAAAAAGCCTTAGTAAGACTACAGATAAGAGTACTGCATCCAGTTTTGTTCACCACATTATAAAAAAGATGTTGAGATTCTAGAAAAAGTACAGAGAAGAGCAACCAGGATGATTAAGGAAGTGGAGGTTAAAACATATGAAGAATGGTTATAGGAACTGGGCTTAGCTAGTCTAGTACAAAGAAGGACTAGGGGAGATATGATAGCAGTCTTCCAATATTTGAGGGGCTGCCACAGAAAAGAAAGGGTCAAGCTATTTTCTAAAGTGCCTGTAGACCAGACAAGGAATAATGGAAACAGCATTTCGAATTAAGACAAAGAAAGAAGCAAAAGGGGTTTCTGAGAAGGAAATAAGACAAGTGTAAGATGGTCCTGTTGTGCTTCATTGCTATTACAAGAACATAGTTCAGCTTCAGATGAGCAAATCTATCAATTTTTGTTCTATTCATCTCTTTTTTACCATATTAATTATATTTGACCTGTTATCTCAGCAGTTTGTAAATGCTGTTCTTTATTTCTCCCAATAAATACTTTCTTATATGTGATTTTTCTGGAACGTTTTTTTACATATAGTTTTTTTTTTGTAATAGGCTTTTCCTAACATATGCTTTTTTCTATGCACATTGTTCCTTAAGTTGTACTTTTTGCACATTTTTTTAAAAAAAATGCAATTTGCATTCTGTGCAAGCTGGGATTTATTTTTGGTTGGCTTGTACATTTGGGAGAGATGAACTCCATCAGTTTGCATAAACATTCACAGAATGAATTTTTTTACTGCCTCGAGTTAGGGATATACATCTCAATGACAGTTGTCATGTTTGTAATAGGGAGGATGCATCTTAACAGAAAATTGCAAGTCAGTTTTGAGAAATTGATCCTTGGTGCTTATGATGACAATCAAAGCTCAATCCTCTATGGAGGGAAAACAGGAAAGGCTTGCAGTTATAACTGACCAGGAGAGAATGGGAATTTCTCAAAGTAAGCCTGGTTTTTAGTGGAAAACTGAAGAGCAGATTCTACTTTATAATGGTAAACTTCCTACATAATCTGGAATTGCAGGTTAGGTTTGGTGGGCACAGCCCCACTTATATCTATGATATACCTGCTTCTGTCATGGAAACAGCTTGGTTTATGTGACAAGTCTATTGTGGGGGCAGGGCTAGCCTCAAACATTTTGCTACCTGGTATTTTGCTGATTACATGGAAAATTTGTGAAATAGTAGGTCATTAAGGGGAAAAATTGTTGTATATAGCCCAACCTATTCCCTATAATGCCACTTTTCTGCTTATGGAAATTGCATCATAAAGAAAGAGATTCTGAATTGTGATTCGCCTCCTTGCAAGTTCTGCCATGCCATTCTCCTGCACATGGTTTTGGATCTTATGATACTTCGTAGTGGACAGCATCTGTCCTCACTAAGCACTTGCAGAAAGTTCCAACAACCATGAAAACCTGATTCAGATGGCATTGGAAAAGATTCCTGTCAGTGCTCAATCAGGAAGTCTAAACTCCTTGAACTCAAAGGAGTAAAAAGTACAGTTATCAGAAATGGGATGGGGCAGAAAGTTAAAGACAGAGAGGCTACAAGTGCTGATATTTGGTATAAATTTGGCTTGGCTGCTTCCCCCTGTAAACTTGGACTGCTTTTCTCTTATCTTTTGCCTGCATCTTTTCAGATCCCTATGTCAAAGCATCCCTCATGTGTGAAGGGAGGCGCTTGAAGAAACGTAAGACTTCCATCAAGAAAAACACTTTGAACCCCAGTTACAATGAGGCTCTTGTCTTTGACATTCCCCAGGACAGCATGGAGCATGTCAGCATTACTCTGGCAGTCATGGATTATGATTGGTAAGATATATCATGTCCACACAAATTCCGGTGAGTTAAATAGAAGAGACATGATTTAAAGGGCTTTCCCAGGGACTTCTGTGCTGGCTGGGCTTTTAGACTTCTTCCCACCCAACCTCTTTGGAGAAGTCATTTCAGCCAGTGATGGCTCAGCACTTTCCTTGATTTTACTTTCAGTGAAAGAATGCTGTTTTTGTTTTGTTTTGTTTTCCAATAAATTTTTATTGTTTTCCACCAGTACAAATCTTAGTTACTTTTTCAACAGTATTGAATTCTGTTTTTTTTTTTAAAGACATTGCAGAATTTGGGGCACAACACGCAAGATGGAGACAGAGTAGGATGTTTTGGGGAGGGATATTGGCAACTCTTACTGGCTATGGATGCTGTTGCACAATTTCATAGAAAGGCTTGAATTTATACTCACACACACACACACACACACACACAAATCCTTAACACCTTGTGACAACATACAAAATAACATTGAAATGTCAGGACATTCAGGTTATTTGATTTGGTACATCTTGTAAGTCAGATGTTGTGTTGCTAGTTACGGGTTAGTGAAGAATAGTGCAAAGAAAAAATCTGGAATTATATTGCAAGCTATTAGAGAAACACAGCAGCCCAACAATAGTTCATTTTACTTTTTCTAACAAAGATGATGAGTTGAGGACCAAGAGCTGAGTTATAGGAAGAAAGATAAAACAGAGGGTAGAACTTAGAGCCAATATTGTTCCACATTGTCTGACAAATAGAGTTATGTATTGAGGGCAATCCTGGATTACCATCCTTGCCCAATATGGGCATCCTTCAGTTCTATGGCTTTGAACCCTTGACATGCCCTATTATTTCCGTAGTTACACTGCCTGGAAAATCTGGGAATGTATATTCTCACCTCTAGAAGGTGGCAAGGAAGTAAGCTATTGTCTGGCTGTTTTTATGAATAAATGTGGCATAGTCAGCCTTCCCTATTCTCTCAGGTGGGAGCTTATGATACAATACATATGAAGAGAAGCAGATTAGCAGGATAGGGATACATAAGTATTAGTATTTAAATATTCCACATGTACTTTTGCTGCAGAAATGTAGGGGGGAACCCTGATGCACACTTTGTTAAAACAAAACCAGCTTTGTTTAAATGTCCATTTCAAATGCCCCAGTTTTTAAAGTTGGTTTTAAATGCTAAAGTGGAATATGATATAAATAAGCTTAAAACATAGCATTTTTTGAGGTGGAGGGGCGGGACTTAATATTTTTGAGATCTGGATGTCTCTGGGTTCTTAATATAGCAGTTTGAAGTAAAGCATACAAATGATCCAATAGCTTGGAGTTGTGTTAGCATCTATCATGCCTTTGGCTGATACCAAAAAACTAATGAGACTTGATTAATATTCATGTGGGAGATCTGCAGAAAACCTAGGGTTATATGCTAGACTAGAAGTTTTTTTTTTAATCTACAATATGGCAATGAAAATTTTTTGGAACATGGCATCATAGGCAATGAATTTAAGGGAGTCTTTAGGTTTTTTAATGCAAAACATATAACTGAGGTTGACATTTTCCTCCACTTCTGTGAGAGGCTAGCTCTGAAATAATCTCTTCTTCCACAGCATTGGGCATAATGAAGTCATTGGCATGTGTCGAGTGGGCAATGATGCTGATACGCCCGGGAGAGATCATTGGGCTGAGATGCTGGCAAATCCACGTAAGCCCATTGAACATTGGCATCAGCTAGTAGAGGTGAGCATGATATTATGAGAACACCAGGTCTCATCTGTGTCCAACCCATTGCTTCACTGGAAAGTAAAAACTAAACTTAAATGCCAGATCAGTAAGAAACAGGGGTATTGTGCAACTTCTCTGCTAAGCACAAGGCTAGTCTCACCTGCTGCCTTTAGCACAGGATAGAGCAGTGTTTCTTGACAACTTGAAGATTTATGGACTTCAACACCTAGAATTCCCCAGCCAGTCATTTTAAAGTTGCCAAAGTTGAAAAGCTCTGAGACAGAAAGACAAAGATAAAAATGGAGGAAGCCTATGAAGTGGCAGGACAGAATGAAAAACATGGTTCTCTCTCTTAACTATGACACTACTCCACCCACATCTTGCTTAATTCCCACCCTCTATTGTCATGTAGTGCCTTCCTCGATTCCTTCTAAACAAATATGGCCCTTCAAACAATAAAAGCTGCCCATTCCAATAAATAAGGATGCAATAAATTACTCAGTGTATTCCTTTTATGACCTGTCTTTCACTCAGCTTTTATGATAATGATGAAGTCCTGTTGGCTAAAATAGTTGTGCCTCTTATGTATTCTGGTATTGCAGCAGCACAGTACCATTCCAAGAAGTGCACCCTGAACATGAAGCATGGCCCCTGAAGAATGCTGGAAGACTCACTGACACAATGGAATAACATTCCAGAATAACCGAGAAACAATGGGCTAAAGGGTTGGGAAGACTATTGGGATTGTATAATGTCATAAGTTGGGACAGAATATGGAGTTGGGCTTTCTGGATCTTCTTTTGGGAAAACACAGTTGGGAGGGATGGGGGCCAAGGTTAGACCAAAATTGGGCAATCTCTTCAAACCTGACCAAGTCCGTAAGTCATGGTGCTCTGGAAGTGGCTGGAGACTGAAAGCATCACATTTGTCCCTCTGATCTTTTTCTCTTTGCTGCCTCTGATTTTTCAGGAGAAGACTTTGAACAGCTATATCAACAAGAATCCTCCAGCTCGAGATAAACCTAGCATCATAGTAGAAAGCATTCATTCAGACTAAAGCAACCACCAGCAGCCCTTTGCCACCACGGACTGTAAGTGTCTTAGGAGATAGAAATGGGATGAGAAATGACATATAGCTTCTTAATTTTGGTAGCAAATCAGGCTGTAGCAAATCAGAGACATCTATGCTTCTCCATGGGTGCTCCAGCTACCATACTATATCGCTTTTTTTATAAGATTAATGCCAGGTAGTTCACAAAGTAAATGCTACATGGGGCTTTCTGGATATGACCTTATTTAGGGGGCACTTGGATCCCTTATTATAGGCTGATAAGGCAGTGCAGACCAAATAATAAATTTCACAAAAAATACTTTTAGATTGGCTATAACATCTTGCGGGTTCAGTTGTGCTTTCCCTTTTCCCTCTTTTATATTCATGAGAATTAGTGGTGTGTTTGTCAGAAACATTTTCATAATCCCCTTTCCCCCCACCACACACATTGTCATCTGGATTCAAGCAATGTTTCCCTCTTTATTGCTTTGGTAATGGATCTTTTCTTTCTTCATCAGGGTCATCCTGTGTACTCTCTACTTATAGCTATCAACTTAAAACACAAAGAAGGGCCTCCAAAATTAATCAGTGTGCTTGAGTCCTACCAATGGGAAAAGATGTTCCTAAGATATTATGGGTCCAACCCATTTATAGATAAGCACCGTAATTTGAATTGGATCTGAAAATGAACTGTCAGTTAGTGGTACTGCTATTAAAGCATTGATGTCATCCAACCAATCAGTTCAGCAAGCCTCATTTAGTATCTACCGGTAAATGGAGTTATTCTAATCTAGACAAATATTCAAACATTTTTAAAAAGATAATAGAAATGTAGTGGAGTAGCACAGATGGTGGCTACTATTCAGATGAGGTTGTCATCATTAGCCCCAAAATGCAACATTTTCCTTTGTCTAAACTAGGCTGCACTGAATATGCAAAATGTTTAACTCTATACTCTGTGTGCTGTAGAGTTATGTGGCTGCATGATGTCTGGCTGAGTTATTTTGAACCTTATCTCCAGATTACAGAAGTGGTGTGAGCAACAAAACAATTCCCAGAGCCTAAACTCTGGGTTAGAGACATGCTAAATTCTTGGGACAATTCCAGGATGAACCCTCCAATTCAGTTTGGATCAAGTCAGGAATTTCTAGTATATAAAAGTTGGTTTTGAAAGAAGTGATAGATGGCCTTCATTCTTTTTTCTTTCAGGGTTCCAGCAATGTGCTCTCAGAACTTTCTGGAGTGTTAACGTTTCCTCAGATCCATCTGAGAGGAAGTGCCAATAGGAGATCATCTGAGGGAAGGACTGCAAGTTCCTGCTTCCCTCAATCCCCATCTTCCCCAGAAAGTTTGCTGCCTGATGCATTTTTCTTTTCAAAAGCCATAAGGGCAGCCACCAAGGAGCATTTTTCTTGTGGGAGGGATATATTATATCTGGAATTTTAAAAAAAGACCCTCCCCCCTAGTTTATCTAAATGGGGGTGGGATCTTTTTTGACATGCATGCTATTGGAGTCTTTGTTATGGAAAGAGTCAAGATGGTAAACTAGATACATTATCTATTCTTTGTTTTTCCAAATTGTTCATTGGACAGATATTCAAGAGGTTCCCCTTCCCCATGGAGCTATTTAATAGAGTTCTTCAGACTGTTAAACTTAGTCTTATTTAGGAGGCATAATAAGGGACAGGATGACAGACATCCATTCTTCTTTCTATATCCTATCCTGTGTACGGGCTTCTCACGGCTGTGACTTTGGAGCCAGGTGACTGTTAACCCTTCCTCTCTTTCTTGTTTTCTTTTCACAACAGATCTTTTGAAGGCATGAAGGAATGTCTTTGTGGGTGCTTGGTCTGATAGGGGTGGGGGCAGAATTTCTGCATAGTACCAGAAAGCATGCAGCACCCATTACCTCAGTCTTCATGAACCTCCAGCCCAGAATAGGAGGGAGGGAGAAGAAAATTGGCATTCTTTCCTCATCACCCAACTTTGATAGACAACACTGTAAGTGACCCAGGAGGACTCCCTATGGACATCCCTGCCAATTTGCCCTGCTATGCCTCTTGCATCAAGGACCACCATGGAATTATCTTCCTACAGATTAACAACAGGCTTGTGACATCAAAGTGGCTCCATAATGGACTAAATTAAGGCTTATTTTTTAATCTGGAATTAGAGCTGGGCTCAGCTTAATTCCAAACATCAACAGCCAGTTCTGGACTCTTTCATATGTATGTGTAAATGTTTGGGGGTGAGATAATAGTGTGACTCCTTTCCTAAGTCTCATTAAGTTTGCTGCTTCTGGCTTTTGCATGATCACCCTCCATTCAGTTTGAGTGTGTGAGTGCTTTCCAGATTTAAACTAGGACAGCCTCTTGGTCAGAGAATCAAGATGTCCTAGTTCTCACCACTCAAGTCTCCACTGTGTTACTTCCTTATGTAACCCCCCCACCCCACCCTATTTGTTTTTAAATTTGGAATGTCTTTTTCTTGTTCTCCCCCTAAGGTGAATCCATTTGTCATTTTGTCTTGGTCTCTAAAGCTCAGTCCTGTTTATGGTTGTTTTTTTTTTTTGTTCTAACTGTGTGAAATAAAGGGAGGGGGGAGGGATAAAACAGCTTCCTAAACTTCTGTCGCCCTTTTTTTGGAAAAGCCATATACTCTCCCAATTGCTTGGCTATAGATTTCTGGCATTAATGGGAGAGGTAGGGGGCCAGAAGGTGATCTCTCTTCACAATAGTTTGGAACTTGAAGTTGCTGCTAAAACCGTGACATCAATAAAACTGGAAGAAAAAAAAAGAAACAAGTATCTCTGGAATTCAATACTTTTTGAACAAAGGTGGAACATAGCAGTTAAGTGAAGGAATTGAGCCTGTATTTTAGCATTCTACTAATATATTCTGAGAAAGCAGAGATGTACATGCTCTTATTTCATCAAAAGAGATAAGCTCTTTAGCTAGAGAGACTTCTATGATCATTTGTTATGGCAGGGGTCGTCAACCTTTTGGACCTCAGGGACCTCAGGGACCAAACTCATAATTTTAAATCCCAGGGACCACTAACCAGTTTTGTGGGGGGTGGCCTAATTTGTGGGTGTGGCTTGGTGGTCATGTGACTGGCTGGGCATGGCTTGTATGTAAATATTATATTTATATATTGATTTTTTTATAAAAAAGGGCAACTTTTACCCAAAATCAGGCAAAGCAGGCAGGCAGATTGAGTTGCTCACAGAATCATTCATTGATCTATCTATCTGCCATCGGCTACCTGAGTCTATCACATAAAATTTGCTTGCATTGAGTCTGCACTGAGAACCTTCAGTCCTAAAGGGAAGTATGGCTGTGCTTAAAAGCAGAGCTGAAGATCTAAAGATTAGCTAGAAAGCAAGAAATCCAACCATTTCCTGCTTCCTAGCTAATCTAAATTTCCCAGCACAGCTGAACAGCAGAAAAATAGCAATTTAGCAGGCAAGTTTGTGGGTAAGGAGTGAGTGGACAGGAAGGGTTCCCACAGGCCATGTGGGTAGCACAGCCTTGTGTTTCTGCGCAGCCTGGATTAATTGCTTTGGTGGGGTGCTCTGGGGGTGACATTTCTCTATGGCCCACCAAAATGTTCTTGCAGCTCACCAGTGGGCCATGACCCACCAGTTTGCAAACACTGTGGTATCAATCACATCATCCCAGAAAAGGGAAGCAAACTGATAAATTCTACTGCCCCTGATAGCCAAGAATCAAGTTTTTATGACTATTGTTTTATCCCATCATTCCTCTTGCACATTAAAATAGCACATGCAGATAGTCCTCAACTTATAACCATAATTGACCCCAAAAATATGGGCCAAACAAGACAATAAAGTGACCTTTGCCCCATTTTATGAACTTTCTTGCCTCAATTGTTAAGTGAAACATTGCAGTTAAGTTAGTAACATGGTGGTTATATGAATCTGGCTTCCCCATTGAAGGTCACAAAAGGGGACCACAGGATACTGCATCCATAATAAATACATGCCAGTTGCCAAGCATCTGAATTTTTATCTCATATCCATGGGACTGTTACACTGGTCATAAGTGTGAAAAAGTTATGTCACTTTTTTCTGTGCCATTGTAACTTTGAGCAATCACTAAATGAACTGTTGTAAGTTGAGACTACTTGTATTTAAGAGCTGAGGGAGATCATTCTTAAATCCTCTAAGAAAACTTAATTAAGAAAGGGACTATCCTGACGACCCCCAGTGATCTCCTGAGGTTCAGCAAAGATAGGGACCCCTATTTCCATCCTAGTCTTATTCCATGATTACTTTATCTTCAGACCAAACTGATGGGTTATCTAATATTTTACATTGGAGATTCTACCTAGAATTATCCAGATGGATTAGCATGGCTTGCCCATTCCCTCACCTTGACAAATTTTCTGGGAGCATCAGAAGTCTGCATGCCACATTGCTTTGGTGTACTCTAGATTCATAGTGCATTTATCTTATACAAGAATACAAGCTCAAGGGATAAAATTTTAAACAAATGATAGATCAGTAACTGCAGGAATAAAAATATTTGTAGAGCCTCAGGGAATTTGGGACAGTTGATTGGCTTCTGAATATTCCAGAATCAGGCTTGTCTCCTGTTTCTCTTGATCCAATCGGTGAGAAGTCCGAACTTATCTCCTTCTTGTCATGCTATGTTTCTATATCAGGAGGATGTTATAAAAATTCTATTAAAGATATTTGCTAGAGTACAGCATTTTCCCTGGAGATGTATGCCTATCAACAAGAGAGCACAAATATCAACATAGTAGAATTATGATGAGTCAAGTCTACAAACACTCTTCCTCCTCAGTACAATTCCAGGTTTAAACAAAACAACTCCCAAGCAGAACTGAGTTGGGTAACAGAAACTTGGTTCAAGAACACCAAAGCCAATGCTTCTTAAGGCTGCTTGAAGAGAGTGTCCAGAATGTAACATTGAAACTAGTTTAGAAATGGTAACTTTACTTGATTTAAAAAAGTGGCCTCAAGTGAACAAAAAAGTAGTATGTGGTTGTTATATAAGGGTTATCTGGGCAGTTTCACTTGGGTGAGACCAACCACATTACTAGGTATGGCTGTGCTGAAACTCTTGCTTTTTTACTGCCATAACATTAATACAATCAACTTTCAGCTGGCTCTACTTACGTTTAATTGGACTTCTCCCCATTTTCATTATTTTACTCATTATTCAAAACTTCAGTAGGACAGCTCAGCATCCTAAAGCAATCCTAAACCCCTGATAAAGAGTTATGAGTCTGTGAATCCTTATAGAGGACATGAGATGTGGTTTTGATGGATCCTTGTCCTAATCACCTGATGCTGATGATGGACTCGGCCTTTTATTAGCTGTGTCATTATTAGAGGGAAGAGAAGCTGAAGAAAATAAAAGAGATAATTGCAAAGTACATCTTTATGAAACAGAGCCAAGTGATGCTGTTTACCTCACTGAAGTAGAGAATGATGTTTTTACAAAGATCCTTTTTTCCAAAGTAGATCTTACCCTTCAATTTTAATCAAGGCATTGTATTGCCCATTTAGTTTCTTATCCCACCTTATCCCACCAACATCAGAAACATCACTTCATTCTTTGGATAGTCATCATGCTGTCCTATTTTTTTACTTGAATTTTTAAACACCATTTCACTGAGACCAACGTTTATTCCAGGCCTTCCGAAAGATTTCCTCTCAGCATTTCTGCAAATGAATATTGACAATTAACAACATGTAAATTTTTGTATGAATTGTTTGAACAGCCATCCTCTTTTCCAATCTATACTCACTGCACAAAAGGATCAGTGGTATCAGCGGTCTTTATCTAATATATTCCCCCTGTTCTGTCCCTACCAGAGTTGTTCTATGCAGCCATGTGGATTCACCTCTCCATTTTCATCTAGCACAAAAATTGGCCTTTACACCCAGAAAGGTGCAAGCTTGAACTTCTTTTTAGTTAGGTTATTTATGCTAAGATGGGTCAATTGGTTAATTCTCTAATTGTAGCTGTTTTAAGTGACCATCTGTGGATTCAATTTATCTTCTAATCCAGCTTGGCCTCTGATCCAGTATGTCAGCCTTGGTAGTTGAAGAGATTTGGCAAGTTATGACCAACCATAGGCAGGAAAATCTGTAAATTCTGGAAGATTTCAAATGTGGTTATATAGATTACGCATGAATTCAGATGATTACTCAGAAAACCACATTTACAGATAAATAATCTGTTTATCTGGTCTGTTGCAGTGATACTAAATGTGTTATCTCTCTTAGGACTTGTGCTCAGGATATCACACCCAGCAGGAAAATAATTGAGTAAATGTATCAGATACTCTGAATTATTCTACTACTATTCTCCAGCTTAATATGCAGATACTGGTTTGCTTCAACAAGCAATGACATTTCTCTGTGAAATAACTCATCACTCAGCTAGACATTTAGATTTTGTTTAGCAGAAATTACGGTCTTCCAAGAATGTTGGAATTAAAGCACCAGAATCGGAAAGCTCAGTGTGACATCCTTCCTTTGGAAAAGAGAAAAAAGAAATTTAGTTTCTTAAACTGGAAGATGCAGTGAAAAGTTTGGAAATATATCAGGAACACTGGCCAAAATCTCAGGCTGAGCAATTTCAGTGCTTTGCGTAGCATTTTGGATTCCCCACCCACTCCTTTCTCTTCGCCTATTTTCTTACTTTCCCAAGCAACCGGATAGGGCCTTATTTTATTTCAGTTATGCAATTAGGGAACCTTTGACATGGGAGTCCTTACTGAAGATCAGCAAGCAATGCACAGGTTGTTAACTATGTAAACTGTGTTTGACGACATACAAGGCATATAATTGACAGCCATGCAAATATACCCTTAAATTCTATCATTTAAATCTCACATAAAGTCCTCAGATGATATACTGGGATGTCCCAGGCCACAATTCTAAATCTATGCAGTACCAATCTTCTCCTGGTCCCAATTGTGTTCTACTTTCATTTCCCCAAATTATCAAGCATATTTGAAGCAAACATCACAACCAGCCTGATCTTCCTCCAGAAGCCAAAGAGTTAGCCTTACAACTCTGTGCCACACATTCTAGAATTAACCTCCTCTATGTTCTGCTCCTTTGTGGTTTCTGTGGATACAACTATACGTAGCTACACCAAACCAATATGGGTCATAAGTAGGAAATGTTTTATTCGTGTTCTGTGAATACTGATCAGGACTACCATTGTTGGAGATTCATAGTCACATTCTTGGCTGCATTGGGTAAGTAAAGCCTGCCTACCTAAAGGTAATCTTAAGTGCAAAAAACTGATGAGAACCAGGAACTGCATGATGCTTTTAGTATTCAAAGACCTGCTCCCCCGAGCAGTCCTTTAACAAAATGTGGAAATAATTTGCTCCACTATCTCAATATGCTCTTCTCTTGTTAGTATATAGATGGCCAAGTTTTCTTCTACTGAAGCTAACTGCAGGAAGTCCCTGTCCACTCACAAATGTTGTGGTTATCTTGGCTGCCATAGCCACTACTTAAAAAGCTTTTTCATGGATGCTTGTTACTCCTAAAAGGAACCAGAGCATGAAATGCTCAAATGAGATCTTTGTTATTATCACCCATTCTTCTACAGATTTAACAAGGCCTGGGAAGGGGAGAGGGAAATCAGAGCTCCTGACAAGGCAATCAACTACTGTGCCTGATCAAACATATTTCTCAATCATACTATCCCACCGAGCTCTGCCTTAAACTGAATGTTTATTGGGCTTTTGTGAAGTTGTTTTGTAGCTGAGGGACAAGCAGGTAGCTATCTGCATAGCTAGACTGTGGGTGTGCATGGAATCAAATTTCATATCTGCTCTGACATCCAGAGGAGGGAATATCTTGTAGAAATCAGAAGAGTTAGTCACAAGAGGCAAGGATTCCTGCAGGTCATCAGTATAATTTCTGGTTGACGTCACAGTGAGAATAGCTGGAAAATAGCGGAACTCCGCTGGACTCCGGAAATGCAGCCGGCAACTGCTTGCTGGGAGACCCTACGGGGTTAAGCTGCCCTGGAGGGTTAGTGAAGAAAGGAGAGGAGCTTCATTGATCAGAAGGAAACTGTAATTTCCTTGTTGATCCAAAAAACGTTCTCCCGAATGGCACAGGGACAACAGCCATGGTCAGTCACAAGATGAGACAACCAGGACACTAAGATCTTGTGCTGGAGCGGTGCATGGACAGAACAGTGAAACTGTGTGAGATAACTTCCAACTGTTACCTTAGAGATTTAACCCAAGTAAAAACTTCCAAAAAATGATCTCCTGATGTAAAGAAAGTGGCAATTGGATTTATGGAGAAAGATTAAAGACTAAAAACTAAAGAGGAAGATTAAAGATCTAGAAGTAAAAGAAATACCTCAGGGATGACTTAAAACATAGAAAGTCTGGAAAAGCCAAATAACATTGTGAAAAGTGATTATTGGGAGAAATTGCTTTCCTAAACTTTATTTTTAACCCCCAATTGGATGACAATAAGCTGTTTTTGAGTTTTACACTGGTAAACGCTAGAATTGGGAGGAGAGTCAGCTACTGGAGGAGGAAGATTACTGCAACATGTAAAACTTAAAGAAAAGTGAGGAAAGTAAATAACACCTAGAAGGCCACTTGACCTCCTGAAAACACTGGTGCAACTCCCAGCTGGAGCAGTGGAGTGGCAAGACAGGATGGTAGATGATTAATGGATGCTTCCTTCAGTCTAATCTCATCACACGGATGAGATTGGGCCATGTATGTTGGGTGGGCCTACAATGAACAGGGCATTTACATAAAAGAGTTGTGTTTATGTTGACATGTGTGGATCAATGATTACATTAGTATTGATAATGGAGGGGCCATGGGTGTGGCACCTGGGAGGGTTGGACCATTATAGGTCCCCACTATGCTTGCACTGGAGGTTTATCTATCCCCACAGCTATCTCAACCCATCCACAGCTATCTTAACCCATCCAAAGGTATCCCAGTCCATCACAGCTATTTTAACCCATCCCAAAGGTTATGCCTGCCATCCCAAGCTATCTTAACCCATCTCACAGATATCTCACCATCCCAAAGGTATCCTGGCCCATCGCACAGCTATCTTTAACCCATCCCACAGATATCCCTGCCCACCCGCACTGCTATCCTTACCCATCCCCACAAGCATGCAAAGGCTTAACCATTTCTAAATTTCCACCAAGTCTTTATTGACAAAAATAAATGAAGCAAGTGTGTAAGCAAAGATAATCTTTATTAATAACAAGCTGTAAAAGAAAAATGACCCAGTCAAGTGTCCAAATAAAGTGCTAACAGGTAGCCACCCAGTCTCTGGCACTCTTCTCTGTCACTCAGAGGTGTGCCAGTCTCGGGGTGAAGGTCAGGTGCGTGTGGAGGTGGCTGGTGCTGGAGTGCTGGTCTGAAGCGCCACTGGGGTGCCTGGCCCCAAGAGGATAACAGGGGACAGTGTGTGAGGAAGCTCTCAGACAGCTGGCTCAGACCCGTGATGTTGAGAGCTCCTTCCTCCATGCCATGGGAGTGTCAGCCCCAGTACCGACGACAGATGTACTGAGGCCGGGCTTGGCTGTAGGGGTAGGGAAGGAGGGGCAGTGCAGTGGGGCTGTCTGGTCTGCAGCTTGTGAGGACTGGCATGGGTGGCATAGGTGACGTGGGTGGCATCGGTGGCAATCAGTGGCTAAGTGGCATCGGTGG
This sequence comes from Laticauda laticaudata, assembly GCA_004320025.1. Lineage (NCBI taxonomy): Eukaryota > Metazoa > Chordata > Lepidosauria > Squamata > Elapidae > Laticauda > Laticauda laticaudata. The sequence continues at coordinate 108,956 of BHFT01002700.1, read as the reverse complement.
CATCAGTGGAACACGGTGGCATCCGATGAGTCTGTGCCTGGACTGGGAAGGGCTGCTGCTGTGCTGCTGGTACCTCCTGGTAGCTGTAGCCCTAGTAGGTGAGGGCCTGTGAAAGCCTTGGAATGGGAGGATATCACCTGGGATGGAGGACAGACCTGGACTGGGTGGGAGCAGGTTCATCTGGATCTGGAGGGTTGTTGAAGCAGTCGGTGATCCTGTCCTTCACCACCTGGTACTGGGGTTCCACCATTGCCGTAAGGGTCTGGTTGACATAGGTGAGGAAGGGCTTGCGATTGGAGGGATGAGGAGTCGGTGTGGACCAGCTGAGAGAGGATGTTTTGCTGCTCCTGATGGTTTCTCTTATCTCCAGCAGGACAGTGTGGTTCTGCCCCTCCTGTCTGGCTCTCTGCCTTTCTGTGGAGGTGGCTGGGGGTGGATGCGGGTAGGACTGTGTGGAAGTGCCGTCTCCTTTCTCCCACTGCACCAGGGAGTCCTCCACGCGCTCCGCCACGGTTAGAACAGCTTGTCCGCGGGTTTCTCCGTCATGGCATGCTCCTCAGACACCTGCCTGGAGACAGGAGCTGACTCTCGGCCGGAAGAGGACTGGCTCTCAGCAGGCTGCCTGAGAGAGGGGTTGTGAGAGGGGCTGCTCCTCGGTGGTGGATCTCACCTCCAGGAAGCTGCCACTTGGCCATGACGTAGGTGCTCTTCTGTCCGTCAGCTTGACCACGGCCTGGCCAGATTTCTTGAGGTTCGGCTTTCTGTACCAGGTGTGCATGTGCTTCCCACAGCGAGAAGCACCTCCGAAGTGTAGCCCAGGCTCTCCGCCTTCTCTCTTCAAGCAGCCTGCTTCCTTTTTGGTGTCCCTGTAGAGTCCCTTCCACCATAGATAGTCATTTTCTCTCAGCCATTCCAGCACCTCATCCTCATGTTCCTCCTCGAGGGAGTTTTGCCTCCTTCCTGTTTCTCGCCTATGCCTTTCCTTCCCTTTGGCAGGACCACATGGACCTCATCAGAGGGGCTTCGCAGGTTGTAGGGGCTGCTCCTCCACACCAACCCACCTAGCAGCAGGGCAAGCAGGATCATCATCATCAATCATGCAGCAGCACAGCACGCACCACCACCAGAGGACAGGATCAGGCAGCAGCAGAGTAAGCACAGTAGCGCCAGCAGCACCAGGAAGCACAAGCAGGACCAGGAGCAACGAGCAGGACGCAGCAAGGACAAGCAAGACCAGGAGCACGAGCAGGACCAGCAGACGAGCAAGACCAGGAGCACGAGCAGGACCAGCAGGACGAGCAAGATCAGCGAGCCGACGAGCCAGGACGAGCAGGACGAGCCAGGACTAGCAGGACGAGCAGGACCAGTAGGACGAGGAGCAGCTACAGCAGAGTAAGCACCAGCAAGAAGCCCACCACCAGACAGCGGCATCATGCAGCTCCTCCAGAAGCAGCATCAGCAGAAGCACCCACCGCCAGAAGCAGCATCAGCAGAGTAAGCACCAGCAGAAGCACCACCGCCAGGACGCGGCATCATCAGCTCTCCAGAAGCAGAAGCAGCAGAAGCCCCAGCCCCAGAAAGAGCAAGCCCGTGCTGCAAGAAGCCCCAGCAGAAGCAGAGTGAGGGCCAGGGGTGGGAGGGTGGCCCTGTCCCTCTTGCCAGGGTTGGCAGCAGATGGCTGAGGCTTCCTCTTCTTCCCCATGGTTGTGGGGTTGCTGGCTGGCAGGCAAGGCAGGCTGGCAGGAAGGCAGACAGGGAAGGCAGGCAAGTTGGCAGGCAGGCTTGGCAGGCAGCAAGGCTGGCAGGAGGTTGGAAGGCAGGCTGGCAGGAAGGCTGGCAGGAAGGCTGGCAGGCAGCAAGGCTGGCAGGGAGGTTGAAGGCAGGCTAGCAAGGAAGGCTGGCCAGGAAGGCTGGCAGGCAGGCAGGCAGACAGCAAGGCTGGCAGGCAGGCTTGCAGCAAGGTGGCAGGGAGGCTGGCAAGGGAGGGCTGGCAGGCATGCAGGCAGGCAAGGCAGGCAAGTTTGCAGGCAATCGATGTGTCTGGAAGCAGGTCTTTCCTCTGAAATGGTGACCTGCTTGGGAGCTGCCTCCCTTTATATCCGCGGGGCTGACGCAATGTATCCTCCCCGCATGCGCAGTGAACACTAGGTATCCGCTAATCTTCCACTCTGCATCCGCTTCATCCGCTCGGCGTCCACTCTGCATCCGCTCTTTCCGTTCCGCGTCCGCTTTGCTGTACTCCCCCGGAAGCCTTGCGGATGTGCCACCCGCTCCCACCCGCTAGGCTTCCGTAGAGCATCCGCTTTCCATCCGCCCTGCATCCTCCCCCCGTCCGTTCCTTTCTGTGTTATCCGCTCTGGTTGTGCAAATTTTTGCCCCTTTTGAGAGCGGATAACAAGGGATGGAACATTTTTCTCGTCCGCTTTGTCCTTTTTACAAACGTTTTGATTAGGAAGTGGAAGGCTAGGATTAGATACATCTAAATGTATTATGATTAACAGATGGCAAAGATATACTGAAATATGTAGTTTTCAAGGACTATAAAAACAGGGTACTTAGAGATATAATCTGGGGACTGATTAAATCTTATTAACAATTAGTTTTATTGGTGTTTATAGGAAATTAAGATATTGAAGATGTGATGGAAGAGAGATATTTATGTTATTGATGTTTACATTTATTTTTGGAGAAAGTAATAAAAAACCATAAAGAGGAATAGTATTGTTTAAAGATAATGAAGTGAATATAGAAGAACCCCAACAAATGGGAAAAATAAAGTAATAAGTACAAATGGGGAAATAGTATAATATATACTGATACATAAAAGATTATAATTATAATGAGCATATCAAGGTTAGAAATTGGAAGATAAAAGCTCTGTATATGTAATTTTATTATTGTCAACATTTCATATAAAAAATATATTAACCCAGTCATTTCATTGTCCACAAAAAATGTTGGTTGTTAAAGGACTACAAATAAAACATATACAACAAGAATAATCTTCAACAGCCACTAGTCAAAAACAGGCTGACTGGAACAGATAGGACAGTGCAAATTCTATGATCAAAATGAGACAGTCAAAACCTAGCCAGGTGGATAGCGAGCCAAGTCCTCAAAGATTGTAAAATGGGTGCACTCTATTTTGGGCATATCACATTAGGTTTTGAGTGAGCCGGTCCAAAGAGATTCATAATCCAAAATGCACTTATATAGGACACAGTATTAGAGATATATGTGTAAGGCTTAAGACAGCTATTTTGTTCAGAATTCTCTCAAACCTACCCCGCCTCAACCCTCTGGACCTCAGCTAGTCAGGGGATTGCAAGTCGGGCACACATAGCCCATAGGCTGCATTTTTTATTGTTTTCTGTATACTGAAAACCAGGAAGTCGGCAATGGCCTTTCTCCCTCGATTACCAGCCATCTAATCAATGCCCACCTCTAACCAACCAATCGGACATATAATACAAGATGGATGGAAAATAAAGTCAAGAATAATCATTTCCTTAGCTATAAAGAATGTTTACATTTGTCATTATATCAAGTTCCACAGAAAGTAAAAGTTAGATGTTATCTTCTTACAACAATGTGCAAATGGGATTCTGTTGCCTGAAGAGGGGGGAAAGGGTTACAGCTTCTGCATCTGCTGTTATTAACTTCTGTGGCAGAGCAATAGCATTAGTAACAAAAAGAATGCCTCCTGAATTGTTCGGAAGCTGCTCTTGTCTTTGTCTCCAGTGTTCATGCGGGCTAGGTTGCTTAATTGATTCTCTCAGTGTAATGCATCGATCCTTACTCATTTCTCCAAACCACATCATTTGCTTCATCTGTTTCTTAACTTATAAAACCACAGTGCTTTCGACCTCTTCCGAGTTAGAAACAGTCAAAGAATATTTAAAGAAGAAAATTCTTAGTCTTCATGTTTGGAGAAGACTTTAAATGGTTAGGAGTGTTTTTACAGAGGATTTGATTATGCAGCCAGTTATAATATCCAATCTTGAAAACAGAACTTGAAACTACCTTATGGTAGAAATGTACCCTTTGGAATCAATAGAGCTATTTACTATAATCACCTAAGGAAGGAAATCACCCTGGATTTAAAATGAGATTAATGCATTCCCTCCCATCTGTTACATAAACTTAAAAAATATTAGCAGCTCTTTCATTCTATAACCCCAAAGTAGCCTTGATCCCACAAATCAAAGAGAGCCGCATTATTTTCTTTCATTAATCTTTATTTACCTCAATCCTTTATCGCCCTCCTCCCCCAGCACTGCCTCCATTGCCCCCTCCTTGCCCCCCTGCATCAGGAGCTCCAGACATCATAAGGAAAAGCACGATAGGAATAATGTACATCCACTGTAGGAGAAAAAGAAATATATACATGTTATATTAAATATATATTAGAAACATATGGCTTCGTTATGTGTAATAATCCATCTCACTCTTTTCCATCTTGGAAGTGATCATGGTTTCTCACAAAGCCCAATCTTCCCCCTTACCTGTACTTTCCAGGTTCTATTGTAGCTCTCATCCCCTCCCTGCATCCTGTTGCAGCCCCTCCCTCAAATCCCAAACACAAGAAACCCTTCACCAGATTTACAGCTGAGTTTATCGGTGTGCAACCAATGAGGAAGAAGTGTCTGTGTCTAGTATGAAGGAGAAAGGACCTGCCACCAAAAAGGGGTGTATTGAATCAGGAAATAAAAAATCCAGAGAGTAGCAAACTGAAAATTAAGAAGCATGCCCTTAAAGGCACCCTGCTTACTTTGAATGTTCTCACCAATTAGCAGCAGAGATTGAGTCCAAGCTATCACAGAGCAAGTAAACATTAAAGTAACTTTAAGAAAGCCAGCTATTGAGCAACATAATTTGGGGGGTTATTCTAATAATTCATTGATCAAAGGAGTAAAAAAAAAAATGCTACCCTCTGGACCAGTGAACACTAAGGTAACACCTGAGTGAGGCTGTAGCCACCTTACACATACACACTCCCCTCCCCAGTATCAAGACTGGCTCCAAAAGAAGTGTAGCCTTTTTATTCTCCAAGGTGACACAAGGTGACACAAGGTGACAAAAAGTTCAAGCTAAATGGAGCCAAGCAAAGAAAATAGAAGTGAGTTGAGCCAGTTGCAGTATTACTTTTGCTCAGGGCCGTCGTCTCAACTTCTTAGGGAATGTTGCGCAGATGGTCACTGGGAGAAGCAATACTCCACCCAGAACTGAATGCCACTGCAAGGATTGGGGATAAGAAATATCAGAGCAGAAAGCAGTCACTTCTCAGCAACAGCCTGGCTAGATCCAGAAATGAGACAGCAGGCAGGCTGAGGAACTGAGAACATTGCGCTACAAGAATGCAAAAAAGAACGGAGCCTCCACTTTCTACCATCTCTCCCCCCCCTCCCAAATATAACACTCTACATTATATTTCGCAAAGAAGGACTTCTGCTCCTGTGGATTTTTGGCTTTCTGAGCCTGCTCTTGTTCCAAGCGTTCAATAAATGCTGCTGTTTCAGGGCTGGCAGCAGAAAGAGAAAAAAAAAACTATTAGTAACAAAACTAGAAAGCATCCCTCAGTACTCACAGGGAGCTGCAGAAGCCCAGACAGGCATTAAAAAAGTACATGGAATGTTTGGGCCCGAATGTATTTCAACAATGTTTCCCGTGTAAAAAAGCATTAACACATCACAATCCACAAATGTTCTGCTGTTTCTTTCACTAGAATAGTCAATGAAATAATGCTTTGCTTCCAAAGAAAGATATGTTGAAATTCATTGGATCCATCTTATAAAATTCCCCATTTTCAAAACTTCCTTTCCCCTAACTGGAAACATGATTCTGTCCTTTCTTCTTCCGGCTCTCAGACTTTCCACCCACTCTTCAAAAAAGACAGACCAGTGAATATCTCTGATGTTCAGTGCAAACCTAAACCTGTTCAGAAATAAACAAACTTAACAGATTTCAACAAAGCCTATCTTTCCAATTTGTATGTTTAAAATCAGAGACGAGTCCCTAGATTCACTCTTCTCTGCAAATAAATCACCTAGAAATCTTTCTGCCAATCTGTCCAGATGAGATCCTTACCTTTTAGCCAAGCCTCTTCATCCCATTTTGGTGAAGAAGACTGGTCACTTTCCTTATTGAGGAATCCTGCTCTTAATTCAACCTCTGCTTCCAAAAAATCTTTTATAATCTAACTTTATATTCCTTCTACTAGATTTCCAGGTTATCTGATCTTCTAGTTAGAAACCATTTGCTCCATCTTTCAAATTCTTAAAATAATCAAATGAAGGAAACCAAGTCAAACTTTCTATATTCCCAGGGAGCAATCATGTCCTAAATAAAAGTTATTTAGTAGCATATCTTCCTTCCAAAGTCCGTTCCATTCATGATTAAAAGCCACACTTATGTTTTATACATTTGCCCAATCTCATTTTAAACTAGCTGCTGTTAATACATCTTGCAGCAGCTAGTTCCACAGATCAGCAGAAGCCCCGCATTCTCACCTGATTAGTCAAAAAAATACTCACACAGCTGCTGATATGGGCTGCTGGAGGAGAATGGTAGTATTGAACAGTTCCAGATCCACATCTTCCACTTCAGTTCCATGGCAAGAGCTAGGAACAGCAACAGCAGAGAGGCCAATTATGTTGCCAGCGATGTCTGTGTGTACTATCAGCCTATCTGACAGGTGAGACTCGACCAATGAGCACTGCAAGGAAAGGAAGACACATTGATATTGTCTCTGCCTTTTTTAGCATTTCCAACTCAGTGCACTGCTGCGCATGCTACTGCAAAAGCTCGGTCCTGTGAAGTTAACAAGGAAGTTACTGGGATAATGAATGAATGGGACCACACAAGCACTTCAGGGGTGACTCTTGAATTTGGCCTTCCTATCTTTCATAACAGCCTGTGTTTCAATAACAGCACATATGACATCTCCAGCAAAAAAAATATCCCAGGCTACAACTTCTCAGGCAAAGAGTTTATCTCAGAACCCTGAGATTCTGCAGTGCTGCTTTCCCTCTCAGGAGGCACCAGTATTGGACCAGATAGAAAGATATTTCAAAAGAAGAATACAATGCTTATTCTTATATTTATATCTTGATATTCCTTTAAGTAAAACTAGTAATTTCTTAAGCCTTATTTCTACAAACCTGCACTGTCAATTTTTTTTTTCATATTTGCGGAAAAAAGGGCTTTCTAAAATAAAAAACCCCACAATTCTCACACTAAAAAGGTCAAACATTTAACTTTGGCCATTCTTGTAATATCACTGAATTACTACTTATCTTTCCTTTGGCCTCAAAGCTGGCTTTTCTTTCTGAAAAGTGCACCCTCAGACTGCAAAAAAAAAAAAAAAACTTGACTATGATCCAAGTACATAAGATATGAGGAAGACACAGTGACTGGCTCAGAACCCGAATCTCCCCAGTCACAATCCACCATGATACTGTCTTCCTATCAATCAGCATATAGTTGATCTTAGCTGGCAAAAAATAAGGTCTAGTTTCTATTACTTAGAAATCTCTAGGGACAGGGAAGAAAATAAAATCTCAGAAGGCAGTGGAATACTATTTCTGCATTGCTGCCAAATAAAGATGCATGATTTTGCCAATGTCTCCCCAGAAATTAAGCTAAAATCAATTGGAAGGAGGTTATTCTATTATCTCTTCCCTCAATAATATCAGAACAGCCTCATCAGGATCAGGAAGATGATTTCCTGATTAATACAGGATGTGACACAAGAGACTACTTGAGGGGGAGGGAAATCAACTCCCAAGACCATGCTTTTTCACTTATCCCTCTCAACAAACCAAGAAAAAAAAAAGCACTTTCCTCTTCCTACCTTTGGAGATATTGCACCTGGATATTTTACTAGAGTCAAGCTCAACTCACAAGAGTGTGCAGGAATCAATTTTTTTAGCTGCTTTCAGTCTAGTAATGTGCAAGTGTCTCAGTAAGATACCGTTTGAACATGTTACAAAGGTACTTTCTTGGTATTCTGGGTCCAAAATAGTTAGAACAGCATATTTGAGGCTTGGCACATTCTATGATGGAGCATTTTCCATGCCTGTTTAGGCAAGTGCCCTGTATGGTACAAGAATTCCACAGCAGTGAAGACACTTACCGCTCTAACAAAAGTGGTGACATACTCAACAGCTTTCTCTTCAATGCTCCCCAGAGGCTGTCGTGGGATTCTTAAACGGTACAGTCCACCCCCAGTAGCTACCTCCTGAGTTTGTCAAAAAAAGAAGACACAGTCATTGAAAGCAGAAACTAACTATCTCATCCTATTTGAAGGAGATAGAAATTACACTCTGGTGATCTCAAAATAGTATTAGTCTTCCATGCAGGAAAGCAATCAAATACAAGACCCTTATTTGCTGCTCCAAGTATATCAAATAAATTTGTTTCATCCTTTCAGAAAGAAGCTATTTCTCTTCCAAAGTGCCCCCATTCTAATATATTTCCCTTTAAAAAAGTAAAATAAAGCTTCTCTCCCTTGGCTTCCCCGCTCACCCTAAGTTTGTTGCGCTCATCTTCAGTTAACTGCTTCTGGGTCAGGGAGAGACTAGGTTCAGGACCCACATTCCACAAGATTGTACCCCGTTTTTTGAAATGAATGCTATCATCTTCAGGAAAAAGAAACACAAGTTAGTCTTAAAGAGTCCTAATCTTATTACTCTTAGATAAATGGCCTTTAGCCACTTATAGGAGTGCGTGTCTCTCCAAAGTCCTCCCCTATTTTTAAGACTGCTGCCAATGCAATTCTTTTCCTCTTTAGCATATACAGAATGTGTTAATACAATAAGAATAGAAGTGAGCATTCCATGGGCCCCAACCTGCCCAAAGGTAGGTGTGGGGTTTTTTGTTTTGTTTGCTGCCTATCAATTAACACACAAGGTTAAATTTCCACAAGAACTTCCACATGAATGTATAGATTTTTAAGATATTTAAAGCATCTATTTTGCTCTTTAAAGACATTCTAAGAAGAAAAACCCAGGATCTATTTTCTAAGTTTCACAGGATTTTAGCATGTGTCTTAATCCTTCCCAATGTAAATTAACAATGGCAACCCTCAGTTCAGGAGTAATTTGAAGGTAGTAAACCAGGCCTAGGAGAGGTGCTTACCACTCAAAGACTGCCTACCTCTGCATATTTGAAATGGAGAAGTCTATGGTTCCAAGGTTCCCACAGTGTCTTAATATATACATTTGTATGCATAAATGCCCTACGAAAAGTGGAAATGCCCTACGAAAAGTGACTATGTAATGGGCCTAATTACTGCTAGTTACCAATAATGTGGGCAAATTGTCCAGTTCAATCTTGCTCATGCTCACTATATACTCACCTAACTCAAATGAATGCTCCAGCTGCAGATTCAATCCACAAGTTTCAGAATCTCGGGCTTCACCAGACTGAAAGCAACAGAACTAGATCATGAATGTTACAAAGCTCCTATAAATTGTTCCAAACTTCAGTGACCCAAATTCTGCCCTATGTGTGCTAATGTTACATCCCACATAATAGTAAAACTTTTCTGCCCATAATTTAAAATAGTATTTTACGTTTTGGTAATTGTACTGCTACCACCTGTAAAAAGAGACCACAGATTTATAGCATCAAATATGACCAACAAAACTATGATGCTTTCCAGTCTATGATATTTATTATGGAACAAGTTTTTATAAATAGAATCTATATAATCAAATAAGTTAGACTAGGCACAGGCAAAATTAGAAATGATTCAAATTCACATAATCTTTTGACTGAATTGTTGCATAAAATATCTCTCAATATTTTGAGAAGCTCCTTTTTGTTACCCAAACCTGTGAGATTGTTACAAGAATACAAGGAAATAATGCCTTTGTAGGAGGACATAGTTTTTTAAGCAGATAAGGAAGTTTCCAGTTCAAATAGTGAATGAGCTGACAAATTCTTCAGATGGAAATTCTGGAGAATTGTCTCAGGTTATTGGCTATAACTCTGAGCTAGATATTATGTGCCATCAATATTGGTTATCCATAGATATCCTCAATCCTTAGCCTAATCTTTCAAATCTCCCAATGCTAAGCTGGATATATCAACAATGATTTAGAATAAGGCAGCTATCCATCAATTTCTAAATCCCAGGAAATCTTAATTTTAAATGTTTTAAGATCATAGAGGCTCAGGATTCAGTCTATCATAGTTATGAAAATTCAGTGATAGTTTTGAGCTTATCACTCTCTCAGTTCAACCTGGCCTCACAGAGTGGTGGTTGTTGGGGTAAAATGAAGAAGATCCCCATCTTGAGCTCTCAAAGAAAGCCACTGTACATACAATAAGCGTGTCCATTATTTTATGCCCAGATGGCATTTAAGTCCCAGCCTCTTTTGTTATCTCTTACACAATTGCTAAGCTACTTCCTTCCCCAAATCAGAATACATTGATGCATCCTGATTTAGTCCTAAAGTTATTACTCAGTTTATGAATGCTAATGGCAGAGCTCATGAAGCTGCGTCTATTAAATGAAAACACATCCACCAAGAACGTTTTGTGAAGATCATATATGCATATTTCAACTCTCGTAACTCCAGATCCCAAGCCATTTAATGAAACTGCATGTTAGGAGATTCAAGACCGGCATCACTTAAGTACATAGTTAAACTATGGGACTCATTGCCACAAGATGCAAATCGAGCCACAAGCTGAAATAGTACTGGTGGAGGGGGGGGGGAAACTATTTGCAACCATTAATTATGGTTAAATGAAGCATCCAGACTCAGAAGCAGCATTCCTGTAAACATTTTTTTACAATTCCTTAAGCATTTATGAAGACACCAGTTTGACGTTTGGTCCCGTCTAGCAAGGCTGATATCCTGGAATAAAAGAGCTTGTCAGCTCTGCACTCAACCATGTTACCTTGACAACTGCCTCTCCCCGGCAGGCGGCAGAGGCCCGGACAAGAACCTGCGGCGAGGAGGAAAGAAGGAGGGCGAAGACAAGGAAGAGGCAGACGCACACCGGTTGTTCGGCGGCCGCCATACTTCCCTCCACGGATCACGTGATTTAAAAATAAAAGAGGGGGGGGCAGAGCAACCGCAAAGCATTATGGGGCCGAAGTGCCGCGTTCAAGAGCCGAGCGAAGGCCGATCACCGGCGTCTGGCGGCTTAGCGCCTCTCGTAAGCCGTCGCTCTCCGCTCGCGCCGCGCGTGCTGGCGGCTTGTCTCGCAGCTGCGAGCGCTGAGAAGAAATGATGACGCAGCAGGCCGAACTCGAGTGATGGGGAAGAAACTGCACAAGAAAATATGGTGCTTGCGCAAAATATGAATTTGCTTGCGCCTCATTCTTCAGTCTCTTACAGAACGGTCGACCATTGTATCTCCTCTGTTTTTGAAGGCGATGAAAGGATGAAATAACAATCTGCAGTTTTTCTGGATCTAAGTCAGAAAAAGAGAAGATTATCTTGGATGACCTGTCACCCTTAGCATAACGGATGCTTCAACTGTTGCAAAAGGAAGTAAAATATAATGGATGCCACCAAGTAGAGCATCGTTTGTATCAAGAGATGGAGACCGAACGAATTACTGTATCTCCGCTTTTTTTTATCCTCACTTTTCTTTAGCTGTGCTAGAGTCTCCTGCTGTGTTCCCTTACTTCGTAAATAGAATAACCATCAAAATAAATTTTGTACTGTTTGCAATCCTGTGTGCGTGCAAGAAAAAAACAAGTTATCTATCCCACTTCCTAAGCAATGGTGGCAGCTGCTTTTCGTTTTAACACTGTTCAGCTATTTACAAAGTGTACACTCCTATTACTGTTAATCTTCTCACCACTTTTTATCACCCATCCCCTCCCACTTGACTGTTTCCTAATATGATTTGATTGATGATTGTACCCTATGACTATCATTAAGTGTTGTAGGTTATAATTCTTAACGAATGTACCTTTTCTTTATATATATATTGAGAGTATATACACCAAGACAAATTCCTTGTGTGTCCAATCACACTTGGCCAATAAAGTATTCTATAACGTCACAAAACAGTCTGGTTATGCTGAGATATTGGAGATAGGTTGAATGTCTCCAGTTTAGCAAGAATCCAAAGTTTTAACTGATAAAAGAAATATTCTGGTTGTGATGACTTATGATTCTACTTTTCCTAGATTTGTAATTCATACAAAGATGCCTTCCCCCACCGCTCCCCTTTTTCAAGAGGAGAATTCAACAAAAAAAACCAATGTTTTTAGGGAATTGCATCATTATTTTTTTTGTTTTGTTTTACTGTCACTGCTGCTCAAATATGACTAGAAAAGAGTCAAATTCAATTTTTCTTCCCTTAGAATATGGAATTAATTATTTAATTGAGAGGTTGCCAAGTATTCAATCTTTTCCCCTAGGCTCTGCATTCATGTTATTGTTTGCTGTATCTTGTATTGACAAAGCTGCACTGAAACATGAACAAAGCTTGAGGTGAATTTAAAAAACAAGTCAAAGTTGTCCTGTTATGATCTAGATCAAGTCAAGCTATGGCTGAATTAAAACAACATCCCAAGGTAAAACTAAGGGTCCTTCGTACTTTCTGAGCTGGATTGTTTTGTTTTTCCCTTTAAGGCTAGGTCCCACTGGCCGACGGACGCAAAACATGCAAAAAGGACACAGCAGACGAGCAAAATTTCAGGGGTGGCTCCATCCGTTGCCATCCGCTCCAAAAAGTGGCAAAAATTTGCATAAACAGAACGGAAAAGAATGGAAAAGAACGGATGTGGGTAGTATGTAGCGCGGGAATGTTAAACGGATGTTCATAGGAAGCCTAGGGGATGACAGCGGATGGAAGCGGATGACACATCCAAAGGGTTCCGGGGGAGAATTTCAAAGCGGACGTTATAGCGGAAGGGGCGGATGCATAGCGGATGAAGCAGATGCATCACGGATGCCTAGAAGAAACAAAGTGGATGGCCACCGGATGTATATCAGATGCAAAAGCGTTTCACTGCGCATGTAGGGAGTATGAATTGCATCAGCTCCGCGGATATAAAAGGATGCAGCTCGCACGCAGTCAGCATTCAGAGGAAAGACATGCTGCACATACATCTTGAAGAACACAATGGTTCGTCAGTCAGGCAAGAAGAGGAAGCCGGTGCCTATTCGTGCCAGCCCGGCAAGAAGGACAGAACCAGCATCCCACCCCTTGGCGCTGACTGACTGAAGCTGCTGATGGTGCTGGTGCTGCTTGCTACGCTGCTGCTGCTGCTACTGCTGCTGTGGTAAGACCAGCCCCAAGGCCCTCAAAGCCCTGTGCTGCTGAAGGCCCTGCTTGCTCAAGCCCTGAAGGCCCTGTTGAAGCCCCTGCCAGTGGGAGGAAGGGCAAGGGAATGAGAAGGGAGAGAGGAACAGTACACCGTTTCTATGGAGGCAGCATGAGGAGGAAGGTGCTGAATGGCTGAGGAGAACGAGTACCTGTGGAGAAAGGGCCACAGACTGTATTGGGATACCAAGAAGAAGCAGGCAGCTTGGAGAGACAAGGCAGAGAGCCTGGGGTACACTGCAGATGTACTCCTGGGATGGTGGAAGCACATGCACACCTGGTATGGCAAGCTATACCAAAAAAATCCGGGTAGGCCACTGTCAAACTCATTGACTGGGAGATGTACGTCATGGCCAGTGCCAGTTTCCTGGAGGGTGAGGTCCGCCACGAGGAGCAGCCCCTCTGACACCCCTCTCCCTCAGACAACCCACAGACAGCCAGTCCTCTTCCAGCCAGGAGCCGCTAACTTGTCCAGGCAGGTGTCTTCAAGGGCCCCACGCAGAGCGACCCCTGACAGCTGCACTCCCCATGCCGGAGGACTTGGAGGATCCCCTGTCACAATAGAGGAAGAAGCGGCAGTCACCAGGACCAATGCACCCCACCCCCACTCCAGAGGATTCAGGCAGAGAGGCACGGACGGCTAAAGCCATACTGTCCTGTTGGAGATCAGGACACAATGAAGACCAGCATGAAACTTCTCTTCAACTGTCCACTTTGAAAGAGGATCCTCGAGCCACTACACCTTCATCACCTACGAGAATCACACCCTGAGGGACCTGCCGCGGCCCAGTTACCAGGGTGATGAAGGAGAAGATCACAGCACTTCTGCCACAACCCTCAAGGCCAGCTGAACCTGCTCCAACCCAGTCCAGGTTCTGCCTCCACCTACCCAGGCGATGTTCACAGCCCTTCCCACGCTTTCAAAACAAGGCTCTGCAAGGCTGTTTGAAGGCGTACGACTACCAGGGCTTTCCACAGCACAAGCACACCTACTGTCCAGTCCAGGCCCAGGTTCATCGCACGCCACAGATGCCACACCTCGCCCAGCTGCAGACCAGACAGCCCACTACACTCCTGCTTCCTCCACCCCACAGCCAAGCCGTCAACGGACAACTGTCATCAGTGTCTTGTGCCTGACATCCCAGGTACTTGATGAAGGGCCCTCTCAACCTCTGAGAGCTTCCTGAACACACCATCCCCTATTGTACTCTCGGGGCAAGACACCCCAATGGTGCCTCACACCAGCACTCAAACCCACAGCCACCTCCACAGTCCCTGCCCGCTTAACAGCTGAGACCAATGGACATGACTCAGAGTGACTGAGAATATTTGGTTAGAGACTGAGTTGTTTACTTGTTCACTTTATCTTTGCTTAAGGACACTTTACTGGGGTCATTTTGCTTTTTAATAAATGTCATATCAGTTCTACTTAAGACAGTTAATAAAGGTTATCTTGGCTTAAACACACTTAATTCAAGTTTACTTGGTTCATTTTGCTTATTTAATAAAAAGTCATAAAGATTACCTAAGAAAGTTAATAAAAGTTATTCTTTGCTTAACACACTTGGTTCATTTTTTTTTACTTAAAAAGTGTTGGTGAAAAACTTAATAAATGGTTAAGCCTTTGCATGCTTGTGGGATAGATAAGGATAGTTGTGGGATAGATAAGGATAGTTGTGGATAGATAAACCTCCAGTGCAAGCAAAGTGGGACTGTATGGTCCCCCATCCAGCTGCCACATATATGGACCTTTATTTATCAATAACAATTTATTCATTGATCAACACATTTCAAAAACACAAGCTCTTTGTTAATGCCCTGCATTGTAAGGACCACTCAACATACATGGCACAATCTCATCAGTGTTATGCGACAGGCTCAAGGAAGCATCCATAACCATCTATCATCCTGTCTTGCCACTCCACTGCTCCAAGCTGGGAGTTGCACCAGTGTCTCAGTAGGTTGCGCTGCTTTCTTCCCTTCATATGAAGCTCTGTTGGGGCCTATGTACATCCACAGTGTCTATCAGGTTATGTCCTTGCCTCCATTCACCAGGCTCCATGTCCCGCATTCCCTTGTTGACAGTCCACAAGTCTGTTCTGCAATACTGCGTAGCGGGTCGCTCGGTTGCATTGAGATTGTGCAGGATGCCAGCAATCTTCACGATGCTCCTCACAGTATGTGCCTCATGCTGCCATGGTGGGAAAGTATCTGGAATCTGTTGGCCAGGATGCCAAAGGCGTTCTTCCACCCACCCGTCTTGCACCTGGCACAGCCTGTAGTTGAAGATCCTCTCTTCACGGTGAGGTATCTTGAACTGTACGGCTTCATGAGCTACTGTCTGAGGGAGAACGTGTCATCACCAACAATGAAGTAGGGCACATCTTGTCTGTGCGTTGGGCAGGGGTTCTGGATCTGGAAAACCCATGATGAGGTTGCGTTCCAGCCCATCCTTGAGGTCACTTGCATTTATACCTGGCCATCTGAAGATGAGCCATTTCCTGAAGCATCGATGTAGATGAACTTGTAATCAGCATCAACCATGGCAAAGAGGATGATACTGAAGAAGCCCTTGTAGTTGAATAAGTGGACCCTGACTTGGCTGGAGCTTTGCATGCCTCGTGCTTCCCACTAATGGCTCCAACCAGTGTGGGAAAGTTCACCTCGGATCCCACTCTTCTGCAAGTTTCCTCCAGCCTTGTTCAGTGGTGGGGCACTTGAGGAGCTCCTCCACATATTCTTCAGATGATGGCCTGCACCACTTCTCTGACCACTTTGCTGATGCTGTTGTGTGGCACCCTCCACGCATACTGCATGTTTCTGTATGTGCGCTCAGGTGGCGCAAGAGTCAGTGTCACCTTCAGTCCAGGGTCCAGGCTGGGACGGAAGTTGGTGCTCGGCTTTGGTCAACATGGGTCTCAGCCGCTCCACAATTTCATGAAACATGGTGGCATCCTCAATGAAGTGATGGAATGCAAAAGGGTCTTCATTTCCTCAGCTCCACCATCAGCTTGTCATAGAGTCCAAACTCCCACTTCTTCTCCCGATCCATCATCAGACCCACACAGCTCTGTGGATGTCTCCTTCTTTCTCCTTGTGTATAAAAGGTGAAACAGTCTGAACAGGGTTGTTCTGGTGATGAATTGATCGCAGCTACCATACCGGACGTGTCATGATCCATGGTGGAGAACAAATGGAGATGTTGTAGACCAAGACCAAGGGTGGAAGAAGGTCTGTACACCACAGCAGCTGGACTCATACTGAGATCCAGATGATTCCTCCCCCTTTTTTATAGGAAATATCGTAGTCCGTTAGGTGTCCTTCCACATACTTAGACATACTGCAGACATCCTAAATATCCGAGATAACATTCACAATGATACAAATGTTTTGTCCGTTTTAATCCTTTATATCCGAGATGCATATGCTACATCCTTTCTATTTCCATGCTACTAACACTTGTGTGGACGTTCCGTTGTACCTTTTCGTTTCCTCCTCTTTCCGTCTTCAGCCTGCACGGATGTGAGTTGAGGGGATGGCCAGAGGATGCAGAGAGGATACAGCGGACGTTTAACAGATGATAACGGACCTAGAACATTTGTTGCCCATATATGTCGCGGATGTACATCATACACGGCGGAAAGTTCATCTGTTCAAACAGCTCAAAACTTCTTGCGCGGATGAAATCTCAGTGGACGGATGCTCGAGGGATAGCGTTTATGAAACACGTATGCAGTGAGTACACAACGGATGCATAGCATTTTCCAATGGATGTCAAGCTTTTTTTAATGTTTTACATCCTCTTTGCATCCGTTGGTGAACTGGGACAGGGGCTTTACTAAGAGCAGGGGTGTCAAACTCGATTTCATTAAGGCTCACATCAGGTTTGTGCTTCACCTTGGAAGTCAGGTAGGTGGTCAGGGTGGCCATGGCCAGCTTGACATCACTTGTGTTGGGGGCGCCTATGGTGGCCTGAGTGTTCTGCAAGCAAAAATTGGCTCTCAATCTCTGTTTTCGGCTGCAACAGCCTGCAGCCCTTTGCCAGCGAAAATGGAGCTTATGTGGGCCACACATGCCCCCTGAGCCCCATTTTCAGCCATGATGGCCTCTTGCAGTCCTCTTCCAATGAAAACGGAGCTCAATTTTTGCTGGCAGAGGCCTGCAGGAAGCTATTGCAGCAGAAAACAGGCCCAGGGTCATGTACAACCCTCCCTAGCTCACATTTTTCTTGCTAGAGGCACCATAGGCTGGTTCTTCGCTGTTTCTGGGGCAGCCCCGTGGGCCAGATCTAAGCACTCTGTGGACTGAATCCGGCCCTGGGCACTGTGTTTGATAGCCTTGACTCAGAGCTATAGTGGTGCAGTGGTTAGAATGCAGTATTGCAGTCTAATTCTACTGATCGTTGACTGCCAGCATTTTGGCAGTTCGAGTCTCATTGGCTCAAGATTGACTCATCCTTCCATCCTTCCAAAGTTGTTAAAACGAGGACCCAGATTGTTTGGGGCAATATGCTGATTCTGTGACCATTTAGAGAGAGGGCTGTAAAGCACTGTGAAGCAGTATATAAGTGCTATTGCTAATCCTGCAGAATAAGTGAAAGGTGGGGTTTGCGCTCAATTAGTATTCCAGTGGCTTGCCATGTCAGTGTTAGCAGGAGTGATCTTGGAGGTTCTTTGGTTGGGCGACTTACTGTTGGCTTGTTTGGCAATTCCTTGATTGGGGTATTTGCTTCTTGATTGTTAGTCTGACGTTATGTTAATCTATGCTCATCAGGTTGTTGATTGCTGGTGGGGAGATGTTTTGATCTTTTTGTTCCCTTTTTGGCTTGTTGAGTGTCTTTTGCACAAGATGTTGTTTAATGTCTATGTGTCTAATGGTGGCCAAATTGTTAGAATTAGTCTAATGTTTTGGACTTGGCTTGGTTGAAGATGATCAGTTTCCCAGTTGAAATCATGATTAAATCTGTCTATATGTTGTGAAATTAGAATTTTCATCATGCCTCCTGACTGCTAGTTGGTATTCCTGAATGTGTTCTGCAGTGATGGGATTCAAAAAGTTTTACTACCAGTTCTGTGGGCATGGCATAGCTTGGTGGGTGTGGCTTGGTGCGCGTGGCAGAGAAAGGATGCTGCAAAATCTTTATTCCCACCCACTTCAGGGGAAGGATATAGTAAAATCTCCATTCCCTCTCCATTCCCTCTCCACTCCTGGGGAAAGGTTCCCACCGGTTCTCTGAACTACTCAAAATTTCTGCTACTGGTTCTCCAGAACTGGTCAGAACCTGCTGAATACCACCTCTGNATCGGCCCCCCCTTCCCCAACATAACCTTTCAATCACAACACAGGGAAATAATTCTTCAATTTATGCAAACATATTTTTTGTTTTCTTTAAAATTGTCATCAGGACATATCAATGCAAATAATTTATTTCCAGTCTTTTTCCCATATCTCAACTGTGTGAAAAATTCTGATGCCACCCATCACTTTAATCCCAAACTTTGTGATACAAGTATTTCATTATTATCTTATTTATTCAAGACACTTAAATGCAATGACCACTGAAAACAAAATTCAATTGCAAGAAAATGAAATGCCCCCCCCAAAACAGAAACATTTAATGATTTAATTACAAGTGAATTTTAAGATGCAAAAAGACATATGAAAAGGGCATAAGAACAAATGGCAATGTAGGAACTAAGAATTTCAAGACGAAAACTCTGAAACTAAATTTAGATTCAAGGAAAATATATATTCATGCACACTGTAAAAAGGGTTAAAAGGGCATAAAGAAAAATTTTACAGAATATTTTAAAACACAGTTCAATCCACTAATAGTGAGTGATCTGATGTTTTTGTACGACAGGTATACAGCTGTTCACTGGAGGAAAAAAGTCTCAAAAGTGTCCCCAAAACTTCCTGCTCCATCGCCCCTATATCACCACCCTTCCATTCCTTCATCCCCACATCACCTCTTTTCATTCCATCGCCCCCCTGAAAAATGAAATCGCCTCCTGGGGGGCAATATCGCCCAGGTTAAGAACCACTGCTATAGTCAATGGTGGAATTCAAATTTTTTTACCATTGGTGTGTGGCTTTGTGGACATAGCAGGGGAAGGACACAGTAAAATCTCCAGTCAGAGGTTCTGACTGCCGGTTTGCCAGTTCTCTGAACTACTCAAAATTTCTGCTACCAATTCTCCAGAATACTACTTCTGCTATAGATAGTTCCTGTTTTTATTTCTGGGGCTGCTAGGCCTTTTAGTTTACTCAGGATATTTTGGGGCACTTTAGTTGATTTGTGTGCTACGCTGATTCCATGTGTTTGTAATAATAGACTGTGGGTGGTTTCTGAGATGTTTTTGATGAATGGCAATGTTATTCTTTTTATGGCTTATGTTATTTGTGCTATATTGAGTTGAATGGTCAGGCACTTTCTAATAAAGCTGCATAACAAGTAAACAGTAAACAATCCAACCATAGAATCTGCAAGACCATTCCCACCAAGCCACTAGAGCAAATTCCAATTCTTATTAGCATTGATGAAACTACCTAGTTTGGGTAGTGAAATGTCTGCAAGAGAACAACCAGTCTCAGAGAGCATCATGAATTCCTTTGAGCTACAAATACTCTCTTTTTTGGTAAAATATAAACAAATAAAATGCAATTTAATTTACCACAATGTATGAATTTAGTCTTTTTGTCTCTAGGCTTTGGATGAGCAACTTGTTGCCCACAGCCTAATTTAAAAATTGTTGTGTAAGAGATGATTTCAGGTCTCTTGTAATTTCTATCTCTAAGCTATTACTTAAAGAGGAAAAACAATGAGAATGAAGAAATGGGAAATGTCTGGAAGGTAACTTCTGTGCCCACTTCATTGCTTGCTTTAAGGCCCAGTCCCACTGCACTTACGGATGCAAAGAGGATGTAAAACATTAAAAAAAGCTTGCCATCCGTTGAAAACGCTATGCATCCATTGTGTACTCACTGCATACGTGTTTCATACACTCTATCCCTCGAGCATCCACACTGCAATTTATCTGTGCAAGAAGTTTTAGAGCTGCACAAAACTTTGTGAACAGATGAACTTTCCGCGCAAACATATACGGGCAACAAACGTTCTATGTCTATTATCATCCGTTAAACGTCCACTGTATCCTCTCTGCATCCTCTGGCCATCCCCTCAACTCACATCCGCTGCTGCTGAAAACGAAAAGAGGGAGGAAACAAAAGGTACACAGAACGTCTACACAGCGTTAGTAGCATGGAAATAGAAAGGATGTAAGCAATGCATCTCATATATAAAGTATTAAAAATGGACAAAACGTTTGTATCTGGGATGTATCTCGGATATTTAGGATGTCTGCAGTATGTCTAGAGTATGTAGAAGGACACCTAGCGGACACCGATATTTTCTATAAAAGGGGGAGAAAATCATCTGGATCCTGGGATGGTGGAACCATACAGTCCCACTATGCTTGCACTGGAAGTTTATCTATCCCACAACTATCCTTATCATCCACAAGCATGCAAAGGCTTAACCATTTTTTCAAAGTTTTCACCAACACTTTATTAAGTAAAAAAAATGAAACAAGTGTGTTAAGCAAAGATAACCTTTATTAACTTTCTTAGGTAAACTTAATGACTTTATTAAATAAGCAAAATGAACCAAGTAAATTATATTAAGTGTCTTAAGCAAAGATAAACTTTCTTAGGTAAACTTTATAACTGTATTAAATAAGCAAAATGCAACCAAGTAAAGTGTCTTCAGCAAAGATAAACTTAACAAGTAAACAACTCAGTCTCTGACACTATTTTCAGTCACTCTGAGTTATGTCCATGGTCTCAGCTGTTAAGCGGCAGGGACTGTGGAGGTGGCTGTGGCCTGAGTGCTGGTCTGAGGCACCATTAGGGTGCTTGGCCCGAGGGTACAACAGGTGGTGGTGTGTTCAGGAAGCTATCCGAGAGCTGACTCAGTCCCGTGAGGTTGAGAGACCCTTCATCAAGGACTTGAGATGTCAGGCCCAATACTGATGACAGATTGTCCGTTGATGGGCTTGGCTGTGGGGTGGAGGAAGGAGGAGTGTAGTGGGCTGTCTGGTCTGCAGCTGGGCAAGGTGTGGTGTCTGTGGCGTGTGATGAACCTGGGCCTGACTGGGAAGGTGTGCTTGTGCTGTGGGAAGTCCTGTAGTCATAGCCTGGGTGGAGGAGCAGACCTGGACTGGGTAGGAGCAGCTTCAGCTGGGCCTTGAGGATTGTGCAGAAGTGCTGTTATCTTCTCCTTCATCACCTAGTACTGGGCCTCGGCCAGGTCCCTGAGGGTGTGGCTCATGTAGGTAATGAAGGTGTTCTGGCCCGAGGATCCTCTGTCCAAGTGGACCAGCTGAGAGAGAACTTCTGTGCTGGTCTTCATTGTGTCCCTGATCTCAACAGCACACTGTGGTCCTGGCCCTCCAGTCTGCCTCTCTGCCTGCATCCTCTGGAGCTGGGGGTGGGAGTGGGGATGGGTTGTCCTCTAATGGCTGCTACTTCTTCCTCCATTTGTGACATAGGCGGTCATCCTCCATGGGATCCTCCAAGTCGCCGGCATAGGGAGTGCAGCTGTCGGGGGGGTCTCTGCTGTGGGGCCCTCTGAAGACACCTGCCTGGACAGGGTAGCAAGCTCCCTGCCTGGAGAGAGGACTGGCTGTCTGTGGGCTGTCTGAGGGAGAGGGATCTCAGAGGGGCTGCTCCTCGGTGGCGGATCTCACCCTCCAGGAAACTGCACTTGGCCATGACATACATCAGTGAGCTTGACAGTGGCTCCCCGGATTTCTTGAGGTGTAGCTTGCCATACCAGGTGTGCATGTACTTCCACCATTCCAGGAGTACTTCTGCAGTGTACCCCAGGCTCTCTGCCTTGTCTCTCCAAGCTGCCTGCTTCTTCTTGGTGTCCCGATACAGTCTGTGGCCCTTTCTCCAGAGGTACTCGTTCTCCCTCAGCCATTCCAGCACCTCATCCTCATGCTCCTCAGAAACGGTGTACTGTTTCCTCTCTCCCTCCCCTTCCGTTGCCTCTTCCTCCCTCTGGCAGGGGCTTCAACAGGGCCTTCAGGGGCTTGAGCAACAGGGCCTTCAGGGGCTTGAGCAGCAGGGTCTTCAGGGGCTTGAGCAGCAGGGCCTTCAGCAGAGGGCTTTGAGGGCCTTGGGGTGGTCCACCCACAGCAGCAGAGCAGCAGCAGCAGCAGCAGTAGCAGTAGCAGTAGCAGTAGCAGCACCAGTACCAGCACAAGCAGCACCAGCAGCAGCAGGATCCGAGTCAGTGCCAGGGGGTGGGATGCTGGTTCTGTCCTTCTTGCCAGGGCTGGAACAGTAGGCACGGGCTTCCTCTTCTTGCCTGACTGACGAACCATGGTGTTCCTGCAAGATGTATGTGGCAGCATGTCTTTCCCCTGTATGCTGTCTGCGTGCTTGCTGCATCCTTTTATATCCACGGAGCTGATGCAATTCATACTCCCCGCAAGCGCAGTGAACCTTTGCATCTGATATAACATCCACGCGGCACCTTTGTTTCCTATAGGCGTCCGTGATGCATCCACTTCATCCGCTATGCATCCACCCCTTCCGCTATGCGTCCACTTCGAAATTCTCCTCCGGAACCCCTTTGGAGGTGTCATCCGCTTCCATTTGCTTTCAGCTGCTAGGCTTCCTATGAACATCCGTTTAACATCTCCGCTACATACTACCCAAGTCTGTTCTTTTCCGTTCTTTCCCGTTCTGTTTATGCAAATTCTCACCACTTTTTGGAGCAGATGACAACGGATGGAGGCACCTCTGAAATTTTGCTTGTCCGCTGTGTCCTTTATGCATATGTTTTGCATCCGTCGGCCAGTGGGACCAGGCCTTTAGCCCCCTTACCATCAGCCCTCCAACAGATGATCACAAGAGAATGTGGCATTCATGTAAAATAGTTGCCAGTTGCAATTGGGTCCAATCTTTTCAAGACTGACTGACAATTGTTCTCTCCAGCAATTGGAAAGAACCCAAAAATTACTTCTTGTCAAATCTAATTGTTAAACAGAAGATGGTGGGGATTGCACTGAGGAATTTGTAAATGCAAACATGTTTTTTTTTTTTAAAGGGAAATGAGATAGCTATTTTAGGTGGTGAATGTTGGGAGAAGCTGGGACCAGATATGAGGGTCTGTGCTGTTGTCCTTGGGTGGAATGAAACGTACAATACTGAAGAACAAGAGCCCTCAGTTTATGGCTGTTACCACAGACCTACCCGGCAGGTACTTATGACCCAGATTCAAAATTCTGGTGATTCCCTCACCACCACAGTCCTCACTTTGGGCACTTAGCAGCTGGGCCACATTTTTGGCATTTACTTCCAGATTTCAGCAAAGCCAGCCCATAACAAATTGTAGGTTTGCTTCATGATCATTGCAAAAAAAAAGTTAAAATTGGGCATGAATTACAACTGTCATGGGCAGGCTCTGGCAGTCATAACTTCAGGATTACCTGTAAATTTCATTTACTAACCCAAACTGTTACTATGCATGAAAAAAGGATAATCATCTTGTTTTTCACTTCAAGGAGCAAAATATCTTACAGCACTCCTGGCTTTCCAAGCTGCTCTCCTTTCATTTATTTAAAATAGAAATTTGAAGTTCTTTCAGATCTTTCCCTTAAATTTCCTCTTCATGTTCTCCCCACAGAGTGTCTACCACTATAGCCTGGATTCTTCTGTGTCCTCTGGATATCTAGGTTTTGAAATGGGAGACCTGCGGAGGTGCCTGGACAGTGGGGAATATGGAGCGCTGAAAGATTGTCATCTGTATGAAAGCAATTTTTTACAGGTGAAGCAGAGTGGGAAGGAAATTAGGAAAATATCCCCGGTATTTTCAGATTCTGAAAATTTGAACCCTGAGGCCTCCTCCAATGTTTTTGTGAAAGGAATAAGGGCAAGTGCAGTCTTTTCTGTGGATATGGTATCCTTGAGATTATATACTTCATATCCTCTACATACTTTTTTCAGCACCCTTTGCAGACTACCTTCATTCAACTCTTCAAGTTATGTACAGTACTGAAAAAAGTGACTTACAAACAGTCCTCACACTTAACAACCATGGCAGCATTCCCAGGGATATATGATCAAAATTCTGGCGCCTGGTAACCAGCATGTAATTACAACTGTTGCAGCACCCTGGGATCATGTGATTGTCATTTGTGACCTTCCCAACAAACAAAACCAATAGGAGAAGCTATATTTGCTTAATAATGATGCTTGTTTAACAACTGTGGCAAAAATCATAACATCAGCCATGATTTAACAACCATTTTGCTCAGCAATGGAAATTATGATTGTAAGACGATCTATGACTTTTCTTCTTCATAGGCATGTTAGATATGTGCGTCTCTGCAATATTATTTTATTGTTATAACTATTTTATTTTACTTTCTATACTGGCTATACCATTCTTTGAGAAACTTTGAGAATGGAATAAATAAATTATTTCCACCCAATCAACCTAGCCCCCTCCAACAGGCTTGCATTAGCTGAGGCTGAAGATTTTAAAACTCAACCGAAAAGGAGCAAGTTTTAACTTTTCTTGAGTCAGATAAGGCTCCACAAAAAAAAATAATTTTTTACACTTATTTTGCCATATATAAAACTAAAATAGTGTTTTTGAGTGGTAAGATGTGTTTAATTTGCTTGGGGGAGAAGTGTTACTGCATTTGCTGAATATAATTAGTAGCCTGTACTATTTTTGAAAAGGCACTCCAACTGTAAAAAAATCAGTGGAAAGGTGCTTTTTTCTAGGATGTATCTATTTTTCTTTTTTCACTTTTTTTAAAAAAAACAAGGGCACCTCAGTTGTTCTGCTTCGTGTCTGTAAATGCCTTCACCATTCCACTATTTGTTTGTTTATTTATGTCCTGCTTTTATTATTTTTACAAATAACATTAGGCAGCAAACATACATGCTACTTCTTATTATACTTATTTGGCAGCCTTTTTCATTAACAAGCATACCAGTGTTTGTTTTGGTGATGGTTGTTCAATAATAGCTTAAAACCTTTATGTTAATTACTATAACTTAGTAGAATTTATCTCCTCAGAAAAGACAAGTATTCTTGAACATTATTCTGCAAATAATATTATTTAGGTGTATTGCTTTTAAGTTTCACCTATACTGTGAGACTTAATCCCAAATGGGATGAAAGGTCTAATTTGGGTACCAGAAAGGGAAAAGACTGAGACTTCTCCATCTGAGGGTAACTCCTGGGTGATCAGCAAGGAGAGCTTTGAGGTGAATGAAGCTCTTTTCATTTTTGTTTTGCCTCAGTCCCTCATGGCAGAGTGCCTGGCAAAGGCCTTGCCAAAAGTGCAGTCTTATTCTGTCACATAAATACCTACCCTTCCTAACTAGGTTTCCAAAGTTTGTACTGAGGCATGCCTACCACTGTTTCCTTTCTCTGTTTTCCTTTCCTGAAATGCCCCAACTGATGACTGCTAATGATCCAAACAGGTCCTCAGAGAAACACTGGTCTTTCCTTAACTTTATTTGCAGGGCTGGGCACTACTAGCAGGGAGTTCAGAGACAGTGGACAGTAAGCAAGTAGAGATCCTGGCAACTATCCTACCTCAACTTTTTGACACCAATGACAAGCTGGCAGGATTTGGCCTGAGCTATAACAGGACTAGGAATGCTGCTTATCAACTGGTTGCAAAGCCAAGTCATATTTTCTTTTTAAGCAGGAAGAATCTATAATACCTGCCAAAGAGCATCTGCTGCCTTAATATTCTCTCCTGTTGATGAAGAACTGCATACGGACTATAAGAGATAAGTTTGAGATACCTAGCCTACTATCATGGTCCAACAAATATATGTAAGAAGCACACAGAAACTAAGAAGAAGCCCATTTGTTCTATGGTTAAATGTAGGATCAGGATATCCAGGGAGTTCGTTGAAAGACTTGAAGCCAGGTTTTTCTGTATAGATATAGTCCTTTCTAGACCATCTAGGTCTCCTTGCAAAAAGGTGGGATATTTAATGTAATTGATTGATGCACTTAGCCTAATCAGAATAAATGCTAAATCAAAGCTAAATCTGACAAAATTTATACCAGTTTTAGTAAACATTGCTGACTAAATAAGCATATATCCTTTGCACTGGATAGTCAAGGTTGCCACTGATTTTCAGAAGCAAAATTATCTTTCTGCACCTATCACCAATTTGCAAGAAGACAGATGTCTTGCAAGTGGTCCTGCAAGAAGAAAAATGTTTGAGAATTTCTATTCAATAAAGCTTGGCTTGTCCTGAATTCACTGACAAGGATTGACAACAATACAAAAACAATGGTTGCCATTGCCTTGGGAGACCTTGTCATAAATCCTCAGTAGATGAATTGAGTTCATTCCTAAAATTACCATTGCTTGATTTCATTGATTGAAAACCTTCAGCTGTATAGATACTGCTCATCTACAACTTGAAACATCTGTACTAAGCGTAGCCAATGAAAAGGAACATTGGGAATTATAGTTCTAAAATATCTGGAAGAGCACAATATCTCTATCCCTGGCAATCTTTATTTAACAGTCTTTTAAAACTTGACAAATTTCCAGTGACTTGGATTAAGAGATGCCCTTTTTCTAACTCTGTCTTGTTTTATTCAGATTTCTGGCCTGTAGTTAATTGAACTTATTGTTTATTAATGTATCCCAATTGGATTTGTTCAGAATAATAGACTACTGGATTTGTACAGAATAATGGATGAGCAATATTTTGATTTTAGCTTAATAGTTGTTATGTGAGGACCATTTCAAAACTTTCTCTTGTTATAGTGTAAAAGTGCAAAGGACCCTCAAAATGAATGTTTCCCTTCCAGGTTACCAAGGCAGGAGATATTGCCACCAGAGTCACCATGGGCATCGCTGCCAGCAGCGCACATCTAGAGATGCCTGATCTTATGCTTCTGGCACGACCAGTTCCCTGCCTAACAGAACGGTGTGAATGTCAGTGTCCTGAGGCACTGCCTTTCCCTGATGAGGAGTTGCAGCTGTTTGCGTGAGTGCCTTTCACTGCATCACCATCCTTCAGGGATGTATCCCCAAGGCCTTATCTGTGGTTCACCTTGTAAAATGTATCCAGATGCTAAATTTTAATGTGATAGAAGATGGGAAATAATGACATGTATGAGGAGCCCTTATACTGCCTCACTTTAGTTTTTAAACAATAGTTGATATTAAAATTACATTTTGCCCTAGTCATGCTCCACTTCCTTTATCTCTACACACTATTTTGGAGATCAGCCCTGAGCACATCACTCAGAGGCTGAATAGAAACTTCAATCCAGAAAAAATGTGTGTGTATCTGGTTTTAAACAGGAGTGTTGAGGAGAGGGATGATTCAAAAAATTCAAGATGGCAGCTTTGATTGTGCTGATGCAGTCAGCATTTTGATTTTTTTAAACCCTCCCATGGACAAATCTAGCTTTCTCTCCAGTTTCTTCCCATCCACGTACATCTTCCATCTCCTCCTTCCCCAGGCTTCTGCCCTTGAAGTTCGTCCGTCTCTATATCCATGATGAGTCGCGGTTCCAGCTCAAAGTCCGCCTGGCTAATGGCCGCACTTTTTATCTGCAACTTCTAACACATCCTCTCAGGCAGAACGAGGTCTTTGGGCACTGGGTACGGCTGCTATACCGCTTGCGCTTTTACCGCAGTAATGCTCCCCTTACTTATGAAAAGGAGACTGCACTGCATCACCGTAGACATACCTTTATTTAGGTGAGCCTCAACCCCTTTCTCCAGCCTGTCCCACCATAGGATACCCTGTTCATTCCTCCAGTGGCCCAGATCTCCATGAAGGGGACTGATTCTTGAGATTCAATAGGAATTCAGACTCTGATAGTCAGAACTGGAGAAACAAAGAAAGCCTTACTGGGGAAACAATGAGAGCCCAAGGCCTGCTGGAGAAGCAGATTCTGAAAGTAGTAGGTAATTGAGTTACACTAGAAAGATTCTAAGAACATTTGGGGTCATTTTGACATTGTGGATGACTGTTTTGGGGGGTCAGTTTCCTCTGTGCCTTTGCCTGTCTGTCCCTATCTGTCTCTCTTTTTGCAGCAGGAGGAAAAGGAGTAAATTTTCCTGGTAAAGAAGAAGACGACACTCAGGGGAACCAAGGATTTCTTTATGCCCAGACTCACACACACTAATACAAAGAAATGCTTCTCCTCCTGGCACAGCCTCACCAGTGTTGGATACTGTCCTCCCCATATGAAGTTATTGCAAATTCCCCACCCACTTACCCGATCAATAAATGAATGAACAAAACTGCTTTGTAGATAGCTGATAATTGTAAGACATCTGCTCAGACCTGCCATCTTCTAAACTAGAGCATCTCTTCCTCCATTGTCTTCCACCCCACATTAGATGTTGCTGACCTTTCCAACAGGGAGAGGGATCCGGATTAATCAATCAATTCACTTTATTGACACAGGAACTGACTGAACAAACAGATTAGGAGAAGATTAGGTGCATTGTTGTAGTTCTGCTCCAAATATGGTATGTGTGGCTTCTGTAATAGGGTTGGTGGTAAAAGAAGAGAGACTGGTCTTGATGCACTTCTGCCCAGCCTCTGCACAAGGCAAGAAAGGACACTGGAGCAAAAATGAGGTGACAACATGCTGAGGAAAAAGCAGAGCAAGAATCACTGTTTGTGGAAATCGGGAGTAAGTAGATCATTTGACTTCCCCCTCAAGGCCCCCTTCTATGCTCCCCATTCAGTCTTTCCAATATTTCAGGGCTCTCAGATAATTCAGTTATGGTAGAGTTCTTCTGCAGGAGTCCAAAGTGAGATTTACAGAATCATCCAGAGTCATCAAACTTTGTGCTACAATAACAATAATGGATTCAGGCTTCATTTAACCCCAGAAATGGTTGGATGATACAGAAGATACTGTAAACTTGAGGGTGGGGAATGGACTGATGTTAGAGACTCATCCAGATTCTTTGGTTCATCAGATCTTAAACCAGTTTTTTTAGGATTTACATAGCACACTTGAGTATGACAGGCTGAATTTGCCTAAGTTCGTGGTGTAAAACTTGTTTAAGCACCACCCCTTTTAAAAAAATGTAGTCCTAATCAGGTTATGTTCCAGCACACCCAAGTCACTGTTTTTTCCAGAATAATACACAAATTGTCCTCTAGATCCCAAGCATTGTCCTTTTCCTACTTTAGATATATTGGAAAATGTATATGTTACTCACCATTTGCCTGAATTGACAGTTGTATCAGCAAGGTTACTGGGGTGCTGTTGGGGAGAGAAGAAAAGAAAAAAATGAATGAGCTTGGGGGCTTTAAGTTAGTTTCAAGAAAAGGTGAGCAAAGATTTTTTCTCCTTTTCACAAATTTGAACAACAAATTCCCCATCTTGAGTTGGGACTTGAGGGCTTTCCCTGCCTCTGCTATTGGTTGTGTACCATCTTCCATTGATTGCATGATGTTAGCTACAAATTAATACTGATAAGTTGCAAGTGCCTAGAATCTCAAGTTCCTCCTTACTGTTCAAAAGTAAAGCCTGTCTGAAATTTAACTAGGCTCATGAGTGACAGAAGAACATGTCCATAGAATCACAGAATTAAGGTCCCACTGGCTGACGGACAC
The DNA here is from genome assembly GCA_004320025.1 of Laticauda laticaudata. Lineage (NCBI taxonomy): Eukaryota > Metazoa > Chordata > Lepidosauria > Squamata > Elapidae > Laticauda > Laticauda laticaudata. The sequence goes on along the minus strand of BHFT01002700.1, from coordinate 79,004 downwards.
AACGTAAATGCATAAAGGACACAGTGGACGAGCAAATTTCAGGGGTGCTCCATCCGTTCTCATCCACTCAAAAGTGGCAAAATTTGCAATAAACAGAACGGAAAAGAACGGAGTGGGTAGTAAATGTAGCGAGGATTTAAACGAAGTCATAGGAAGCCTAGCGGATGACAGGATGGAAGCGGGCGGATGACAATCCCAAGAGGGGTTCCGGGGGAGAATTGGGAAGCGGACCGTTATAGCGGAGGGTGGCGGATGCATAGTGGATCGAAGCGGATGCATCACGATGCCCTAGAGAAACAAAGCAGATTGCCGTGCGGATGTATATCGAAATTCAAAGTGTTCACTGCGCATGCGGGGAGTATGAATTGCGTCAATCCACGATAAAAAGGATACAGCACGCAGCAGTCAGCATACAGGGAAAGACATGCCTTGCCATATACAGTCTTGCAGGACCACCATGGTTCGTCATCAGGCAAGAAGAGGAAGCCCGTGCCTACTTGTTCCAGCCTGCAAAGAAGGACAGAACCAGCTCCCACCCCGGCCCTAGACTCGGAATCTGCTGCTGCCTGCTATGCTGTTGTGGACCACCCAAGGCCCTCAAGAGCCCTGCTGCTTGAAGGCCCCTGCTGCTCAAGCCCTGAAGGCCCTGCTGCTCAAGCCCCTGAAGTTACTCCTGTTGCTCCAAGCCCCTGAAGGCCCTGCTGCTCAAGCCCCTGCAGGCCTGCTGCTCAAAACCCCTGAAGGTCCCGCTGCTCAAGCCCTGAAGGGCCCTGGCGCTCAAGCCCTGAAGGCCTGCTGAAGCCCCTGAAAGCCCTGCTGAAGCCCCTGCCAGAGGGAGGAAGAGGCAAGGAAGGAGAAGGGAGAGAGGAACAGTACACCGTTTCCAAGGAGCATGAGGATGAGGTGCTGGGAATGGCTGAGGGAGACGAGTACCTCTGGAAAGGGCACAGACGTATCGGACAACCCAAGACAGAAGCAGGCAGCTTGGAGAGACAAGGCAGAGAGCTGGGGTACACTGCCGAAGTACTCCTGGAAATCGTGGAAGACATCGCACACCTGGTATGGCAAAGCTACCCTCAAGAAATCCGGGCAGCCTGCTGTCAAGCTCACTGATGTATGTCATTGGCCAAGTGCAGTTTTCCTGGAGGTGAGTTTCCGCCACCGAGGAGCAAGCCCCTTTGACACCCCTCTCCCTCAGACAGCCCACAGAAGGCCAGTCTCTTCTAGCAGCGACCAGCTACCCTGTTCACCAGCGCAGGTGTCTTCAGAGGGCCCGATGGCAGAGATCCCTCTGACAGCTGCACTCCCCATGCTGGCAGACTTGGAGATCCGTGGGGGAGACGCCCTGCTGTCACAAATGGAGGAAGAAGCAGCAGCACAGAGGCCAACCCACCCCCAGCTCCAGAGGATGCAGTAGAGAGGCCGACTGGAGGCAGAACACTGTTCCTATGTGCCTGTTTCTGTGTGCTGTTTCCTGTGTGCTGTGGTGCTGTTGGAGATCAGGGACACAATGAAGACCAGCACAAAGTTCTCTCTCAGCTGGTCACTTGGACGAGCATCCTCAGGCAGAACACCTCATCACCTACATGAGCCAGATCCCTGAGGGAATCTGCCCGAGGCCGAGTTAACGGGTGATGAAAGCAGAAGATCACAGCACTTCTGCACAACTCAAGGCCCAGCTGAAGCGCTCCTTACCAGTCCAGGTCTGCTCCTCCACCCCAGGCGATGTCCACATGCCCTTTAAACAGCTTTCAACAGCCCCTCATACCAATAGGCTATAAACGACTACCAGGACTTCCCACAGAAGAAGCAAGACTTCCCAGTCGCAGGCCCAGGTTCATCGGACACCACAGATGCCCAGTCCTCACCCAGCTGCAGACAGCAGACAGCCCAATACAACTCTCCTTCCTCACCCCACAGCCAAGCCCGTCAATGGGACAATCTGTCATCAGTATTCGACCTGACATCTCAAGTCCTGGACTAGGGGCCTCTCACCTCATGGGACTTGAGTCAGCTCTCGGACAGCTTCTTGAAAACACACAAGGATATTTACCATCCCCCTGTTGTAACCTGGGGCCAACACACCAAGTGGCCCTCAGACCAGCACTCAAGCCACAGCCACCTCCACTCCCTCCCGCTTAACAGCTGAGACGCATGGACATGATCAGAGTGACTGAGAATATTGTAGAGACTGAGTTGTTTTACTTGTTAAGTTTATCTTTGCTTAAGACACTTTATTTGTTTCATTTTGCTTTTTTAAATAAAGTATAAATTAACCTAAGAAAGTTAATAAGGTTATCTTGCTTAAGACACTTAATAAGTTTACTTGTTCATTTTGCTTATTTTAATAAATCATAAAGTTTACCTAAGAAGTTTAATGAAGGTTATCTTTTGCTTAACAATCACTTAATACAGTTTTACTTGTTCATTTGCTTATTTAATAAAGTCATACAGTTTACCTAAGAAAGTAATAAAAGTTATTTTAACTTAACAACACTTAGTTTACTTGGTTCATTTTTTTTACTTAATAAAGTGTTGGTGAAAACTTTGAAAAAATGGTTAAGCCTTTTGCATGCTTGTGGGGATGGATAAGGATAGTTGTGGGATAGATAAACTTCCAGTGCAAGCAGTAGTGGGACTGTATGGTCCACTATCCCAGCGATCCAGAATGATTTTCTCCCCCTTTTATAGAAAATATTGGGTGTCCGTATGGGCCTTTCTACATAACTCTAGACATACCAGACTCCTAAAATATACGAGATACATCACAGATACAAATGTTTTGTCTGTTTTAATACTTACATATGAGATGCACTACGCTTACATCCTTTCATTTCCATGCTAACTAAACGCTGTGTAGATGTCCATGTACCTTTTGTTTCCTCCTTTTTCGTTTCCAGCTGCCGCGGATGTGAGTTGAGGGGGATGGCCAGAGGATCAGAGACGGATAAGCAGCGGACGTTAAACAGATGAATACGGACATAGCAGTTTGTTTGCCCGTTATGTCACGGATGTACATCGTAATGCGGTGGAAAGTTCATCTCGTTCACAAACAGTTTTTGTGCAGCTCAAAACTTCTTGGCACGGATGAAATCTCATGGCCCGATTGCTCAGAGGGGATAGAGCGTATGAAATACGTATGCAGTTTGGTACACAAACGATGCATAGCGTAACGGATGGCAAGCTTTTTTTAACGTTTTACATCCTCTTTGCATCCGTAAGTGCAGTGGGACCGGGGCTTTAAAAGCACCAATTAGATTATCAAATTCAGCCTTTCAGAAATGTAAATTAAAGCATCTCAGACTAATAGCTATTTATTTTCCATTTGAACTCAGCTAATCAAAGGAGAGTGACCAATTGTACCCCTCTTGGAAAGCTTTTTCTAACATTCAATCAGTATTTAGCTTGTTTTAATTTAAATCTGTGTAATTTTCTTGTGAGTAATATAGAAATAGTTTGCTAGTTACAACCACTGAAAATATCTTTCAACTTCCTAAGAGTCTATTGCTCTGAAAGGTTTCCCTTAAAAGTATTATGAAGGCTTAACCCTGCCTAGTTTCTGAACACAGCCAGAATAAGTCATCTGCTGCCATCTGCTGTTTTTCTTCTTCCTTTCTCATTTCAGCAGCAGATGCAACTTGTGCTCTAGCACAGGGGTCTCCAACTTTGGCAACTTTAAGCCTAGTGGACTTCAATTCCCAGAATTCACCAGCCAGCTTTGCCAGTTTCTGGGAGTTGAAGTCCACCAGGCTTAAAGTTGCCAAGTTTGGAGAGGCCTGCTCTAGCAAACTCCTCTTGTTTTTGGAGGCATTTATTTCAATTTATTTCTGATTTATATTTTTATTAAATTGCAAAGATAGTCTGAATACCACACCTTTCAGAGGTGATCATGTCAGCTCACTTGGTTCATTACTACATAACACTTAGGCACTGTTGGGGTTAAAACAAACACTTTATCTGGCACAAGGGAAACAGAAGGCTTTTTGGGCTTCTCAGTGCATTTGCTAATACTGTAATTTCAAAAATCAATCCTTTTTGTAGCCACCCATTAGCAGCCTTTTAGAAGGAATGTAAATTGCCAGACAAATGAACACAAATACATGGGAACAAATGCACAAACAAGTGAGGACATCAGGCCAATAATCTAGCCGCTCCTGTTTCTTATCAAAGGAGAGAAGAGGTTTTGTTTGACTCATAAACATTGAAAGCAGAATGAGAAAACTACATGTAGTCCTCAACTTACAACAGTTCATTTAGTGACTGTTCAAAGTTACTATGGCACTTTGTGACATGACCTTTTGAAACATCCTCATTATCATGTGATCAAAATTCAGATGCTTGGCAACTGGTTCATACTTATGACCATTGCTGTGTCCTAAGGTCATGGGATTCCCCTTTTGTAACCTGACAAAGTCAATGGGAAAACAAGATTCACTTAACTAAGTTACTCATTATCAACTGCAGTGATTCACTTAACAACTATGGCAAGGAAGATTGTAAAATGGGGCAAAAATCACTTAACAAATATCTCACTTCACAGCAGAAATTTTGAGCTAAATTATAGGTTGAGGGGTACCTGTACATTCAGTGACTGACCATTTTGAAACTGTCTTTTCTGTACTTAGCTATTTATTCAGTTTTGGTGGAGCGATGATTGGTTCAATAAATTGTCTTTACATTTTAGGTCTGTAAGTGTGCAAATAACATCACAGTTAATATGCTTTCAGTCTATGGGGGAAAGCACAAAAGTTTTAAAAAGCTTTGGCATAACTGGCAATGGAGAAAATTACCGTGTTCCTCCAGCAATACGGCCTCCACCAATAGGAGGTGATTTCTAGGCATGAGGTGAAATTAAGCCCCACTCCCAAAATTTAGGCCTATTTCAACCTTGCATTTCCCTGCCATTTCTCACATCATTCATTAGAACTACATGAGGTGAAATGGGGAGGGGAAGAGGCGGATGGGGAGAAAACTTGCCTTTAGGAGTGCCTTGCAGGTAGCCTAGGCTAGAATACCCGGATAGCCGATAGAAGCTCCCTGAAAGCAGAGTCCCCAGCTGCTTCAGAGCGTGGCATGGCTACCTGTGTCCCCTTGCCTTTAGGCAGTCTCTTTTGGGTGCTAGAAGCTCCCCAAATGCAGTCACCAGCCACTTCGATTGGCCGGTAGAAGTGGCCTTGGGTCAAGCGCACACACACACACACACACACACTCCCCTCGCCGCGAGGCTACTTCTTTCGGCAGACAAAAGCTCCCTTGAAGGCAGAGCCTCCAGCTGCTTTGGGGCGAGGCATGGCTGCCCATGTCCTCTCGCCTTTAGGTAGTCTCCTTTGGGTGATGGAAGCTCCCCAAAAGCAATCACCAGCCACTTCTAATGGCCGGTAGAAGCGGCCTCGCGGCAAGGGGAGTGTGTGTGTGTGCGCTCACCCCAAGGCCTCTTCTACTGGCCGATCGAAGTGGCTGCTGACTGCATTTGGGGAGTTTCCATTGCCTGAAAGAGACTGCCTAAAGACAAGGGGACATGGGCAACCATGCCTCTCCCCAAAGCGGCTAGGGACTCTGCCTTCAAGGGAGCTTTCGTCTGCCAAAAGAAGCAGCCTCGTGGTGAGGGGAATGTGTGTGTGTGCACACACGCGCTTGCCCCAAGGCCGCTTCTACCGGTGGATCGAAGTGGCCGGTGACTGCCTTTGGGGAGTTTCCATGGCCCGAAAGCAACTGCTTAAAGGCGAGGGGATATGGGCAACCACGCCTCTCCCCGAAGCAGCTGAGGACTCTGCCTTCAAGGGAGCTTTCATCTACCAAAAGAAGCAGGCTCGTGGCGAGGGGAATGTGTGTATGTGTGTGTGTGCGCTCGTCCCAAGGCCGCTTCTACCGGCTGATCGAAGTGGCTGGTGACTGCATTTGGGGAGTTTCCATTGCCCGAAAGAGACTGTCTAAAGACGAGGGGACACAGGCAGTCCCGCCATGCCCTGAAGCGGCTGGGGACTCTGCCTTCAGAGAGCTTTCATTGGCTGATAGAAGGCCTCGCGGCGAGGTACGTGCGTATGGGCCACTCCAGGTGGGGGAGGAAATTAAGTCACTCCCGAAAAGATGGCCTAGCCATTTTTTCAGGGGTCAAAAAAAAATAAGGCCCGGTCTTATTTTGTGAGAAACACGGTAGTAGAGTGGTAAACAGCTTAAATATGAGTGCTCTTAGTTTCTGCAGCCTCAGTCCTATACTGAGCTGAAGAAGGCATCATATCTGTGATTGTAGCTTAAAATTCTGTAGTTTAGTTTTAAAATGATAGGATGTGGATTTACAAGGACATACGCATGATGTAAATAATGATGTTTTTCTTCAGAAATCCAATTTGCCCAATTCCTTTTACAACAGATCTTTCTGCCTTTGCCACTTTTGCCAGCCAAATGGCTTCAGTGTTTGATTTTTAGGATGCAATCATACTTGCTGCTTATGCAGCATAAGCAGAATCTCAAGAATTTTAATCAGCATTGGGAACAAGGGAAGCATTGTGAAATCACCTAGATTCAATCTGAAGATATTCCCATTATGAAATTGCCTAAAGAAGGAACCAAAAAGGAGGTAGAGATATCTCTGATTTCTGCTTCCCTCAGTAGATTGGTAAGCCAAAAAGGATTTATCTCTCTTTTTTTCTAAGTGCATCAAATGCGCAGAAGCAAAAAAAGCAAAAAACAAATTATCAATTCTTTACATGTTTACAAGTTGAAAACAGGACTAAAACTAAGTGCTTGTCAGCAAATTGAATCTATAATTGGTGTACTACTGATTGCTAAAAATATCTTTTTGTTCTCCCACAGTTATGTGGTATCCCCAATCACCAGGTGGCCAAACCAGGAAGTATTGCATTATTCACTTATCTTATCATTATTAGTCACTTATCTACTTGGGCCAAACATGCCTTTAGAAGCGATGCAGCCATCATGCCTCACAAAAGCAAGGGGTTTTAATATAGATCCTGCCCAAGTTGTTGACTCCTTGTCCCTATCTCTGGTGCATTAGGTTCCCAGAGGATCCTTTTAAACTACATAAAAAAACTACACAAGGAAGAATAAGAGGGAAAAGATTCTTCATTATCTAAAGATTCAAGTCTGAACTGGGGTAATTCTTCTCTCCATGAGCATGTCTGAAGTTTCAGTAATAAATTATTAATCAGCTTCTGTACTGCGCTGAGCAGGAAGAGCTGGCTATAATGTATTTCCTTGCATTATTTATTTCCTTTCATTTTTGGTTAAAGAGCTATTTTGCTATAAAAGAAAGGAGAAGAGAAAGTAAACTTGTAATTAACAGACACACATACAAGCAAAGAAACTGATTCAAAAATCTATCCATGACTAATGCCCATAAGCCTTGAATGGGAAGACCAAAGTAACAGAAGCAACAGTCAAGAAGGTCTTAATTAATGGTCCAATCATGCTCTGATTAATGGTAATAATGCTCTGCTTGTTCATGCTAAACAAAGCTGGGGTTCGTGCAGCAAAAGCTTTTTCTTATTAAAAAAAAAAAATTAAAAAGGTACAAAAAAACACCAGGCAACCATTTCTCAAAATCCAGAAATGTGATAAGAGTGACATGCTCAATAAAAGTGAGTTAGCAAAGGATGGCAATTCTAGAGAATGGTTAATGTGTCAGCCAAAATTGGGAGAAGTTAGAGGCTTAGCTGCAGCCACTGCTTTGCGTCTTTGATAAGTGTCATTGATGCATTTTCAGGCCGTGTCATTTTCATTCCAAATCACCTTTGACTTCCAGCCGGCATTCTTCTACGGCCTCGCCCAGTTCATTGATGGCCTTGCAGGAGTAGGTGGCGCTGTCAAAAGGACTTGGTTTACGGATATTGAGAGTCAACACTCCTTGATTGTTTTTCTGCAGAAATTTGGGGTCCCCACTGAGATCCACTTTGTTCTTCATCCAGATTATTTTGGGCTGGGAATGCACACAAGTGGAATAAAATAGAAAACAATAGAAATCAAATATCTTCACTGTTGCACTCTATTTTAACCCAGGGCCATACGTTGTTGTATCATAATTTTATAATTCCAGAACAAAAATAATTTGATTTGAAGTCTGTATAAAAAAATCAAATGTTTTGATATGTTGTTTGTGGATTTCAGCAAAATTCTTAAAGCTGCATTTTGGCTGTCCTTCCAGTTCTCCAAATCCGGAACCACTCATATTACAATTTAACTAAGAGACAATATAACCCATTGAAAGAAGAACCAGGGCAGAAGAAAGAATGTATATTAAATTTTAAAAAATCTATTGCCAGAATTATGTGGTGCTGCTCACTGACATAGATGACTTTAAAATTAGATTGGACAAATTCACAAAGAAAAAGTCTACAGATACCCATTAATACATACATGACCATTGTGTTCGGAGAAAGTATATTACATTGACAAAGGATAACAGATAGTAGTATTTCCTGATGGCATTTTGAAGTGGCCTTCCTGGAAACATTTGGCTGGTCAGTTTGAGAAGAATATTTAGACTATAAGCCTTTGATGTAATGCAGCTGGGCTCCCATTGCTAACTTTTCACAAAAATTATTTCTTTTTCCAGCTGTTCCCCTCTACCTACTCCTTATCCTTCTTCTTATCCTTTTCCTTATTAATTCTGAATGCAAACATACATTCATGGCAAGCAGGCTGGAGAGAAAGACACTATGGGTCCTTTCACAAAATGGCCTGAAATTCTTTTCCTCAGCCTGGTTCATTTAGTTGGGAGTCTAGCTAAGAAAAAAAAAATTGATTGCAAGTACAAAAGGAAGAACTTTGCTGGGGAGAAATAGTAAGGAAGGGAAGGGCTCAATAATCCCCATCCACCAATTCTCCCTAGATGTGCTTCTCATTTTCTTTCCCATATTAATGAACCAAATGGCCAAACATATCAACTGTGCAGGGGTCAAGCAATGGATTTTGTAATGTTGACAGTTTTTTCTCACAATCCCAAAAAGCTGGGCTCAGCCATTATATGAGTGCACACATCCCTAAGGCTGTTGTACATTATGTACCTCAATCAGACTTGATAGCCATAAATAGCATTAAAATCCACTATGGTCATAGAATGGTGATTGAAAGCTGATATCTTGGTAGATTGGTCATAGAAACTTATTTCTCTTATAAATCTTTTGACTTTTAATTACTTGCCAAATGTAACAGCTATATCACATAAGTTGAAAGTTATTTAACGATTATTTGCAAAACAAGAAAACAAATAACAATGAATATATATGGGTTATTTTGATTAATTAAACATATCTTGCATTAAAAAAGATATTCTAATATCTTGCCTAATATTGGTTTCAATATCCATTGCTTATTAAAACCAGCTCTTGCTTTCAATACTGATTATAAATTCTTGAATCAGATGTAATATTTTCTCATTATTTATAATTTAATTTTATCTTTAAAATTGTCTAACATCATTCAGTTGACTCAGAGTTCCTTGCAACAACTGGATGTCTCCTGTTTATCTGGTACATACTTTTGGATGTCCCCTCACTGCACAGTTCAGGGCAGTGGTATAGCCAGCCACTACTGTTCGGTCTACCAATGGAGTCAGGAATATGGGGGCCATGCTGAAGTCATGTTCTTTATAGCTGTACTTTTTACTGATCAAGCCTAGAAGAATAAAAAGCCAAGATGATCATCAGTGGATTCAAGCTCAAATCTTACACTCAAATTTCCTTGGTATCTTGTTGAATGGGACTGGACTTGATCAGATATATATAAAAGAAATATAAGAGAGATATATAAGGACCATTCCTGGATCACCTTTGCTGATTTTGTTCTTTCACACAAATTTGATGCAGCCTATTTTAGCAGTGACATATGATTTAAAAAAAATGTACACAAATATTCCTGTACCTGGGGTCTTAAAGTACATATTAGTATTTCATCCTCAGGATGAATTTCTTTGCTAAGTATGATTTCATTTTTTCAAATATATTTTTCCTGACCCAGGAATATTAACATAGTCTGCAAACATGCAGGTTGGTAGAAAGAAAATTAATTTATAATATCTTCCATTGGTCAAGTTTTCAAGCAACCACAAAAGTTTCTAAAGAACCCAGGATTTGTAAACAATCTCTTCTTCAAGTTACTCTTTAGCTTCTTCCACTCTTACACAAGCTTTCCCTTTATTTAATGTTGGTATTTTACCCACACACATCCATACTCATGCTCTTTCCATCCTTTGACAGCTGAACCCATTAATAACTTATTCAAACATGTAGGAAGATTTTCTTGAAGACAGTTTTCTACCAGTACTGATGGAGTTTGTAGGCAGATGGTACCCCATTGACAGAAACTTTCAGCTTGTCCTGCTCCTTGGCTTTCTCCCATCCCCTTGAGGGTTAGGGTTGTGACTGCCACTCCTTTTCAATAAGCTACTTATGCTAAGTGAAGGGCAACTTTGCAGCTTTCCTTTCACAGTACTGATTCATGATCTCTTTTTAAATCATCACAAATCAAGCACAGGATGAGTAAAAGTGGCAGGTGGACTGCTGGCTCTATGCCATTTTTCCATGCCCTGTTTTTCAACTGGAAGAACACCTGGTTAGCATATCCAGAGACTGTACTGTGTTGTGATGGACATAATGGATTAATAAAAATTGGATTTTTGGGTATCTGGGGTGCAAAAATAATGGCTGTGTAATGTTAGGAATGTAATGTTTGAAAGTGTATTTACTCTTCCTGAGTATGGGATAAACATCAGTCCCCTCTGCTAAATTTCTTCGGCCCTACTATTTTTTCAAGCCATCTAGCTACACATGAGCTTACCAGTTTTCTGGATGTTTGCAGTGTTTTTGGAGACCCCAGGTTGCTCACTGAGTCCACAGATATTCTCACTGTAGACTCGGAAGTAGTATTCATTGCCCATGATGAGATCAGACACTGTGCAACGGGTTGGGCGGCTGTGTTCATATACAGTGAACCATTCCTGAGGTTAAGATCAGGAACAGACAGAAAAAGGATGACAGGGAGGTAAGGAATAAGATAAGCTTGGAGCTAAACTTAGAAATGTCTTACTGATCACCACATTTAGAGACATTAATCTATTACCATATGAAGTAGTGAAGATTTTACACAGATTTCATATATTTGCTAGTGATGACCTAATGCCAACTGGCTGGTTTTCATATGATGCTATACAACAGTGCTGTCCAGAGAGGAGGAGAAGGAGGATACCCAGATCATCCACAGCAGAAATTACAGGATAGCTCTCAAATCCAGCAGGATTGGTATATCGAATTTTGAATGAGACGTTAAATACTCATCCATTTAAATGGAGGGCATTATTGCTGTCCAAATACTCAATTATGCACCAGACTACAAACTAACAGAGCATGCTGACCTACACCATCCAAAGCTGTCATACACAACAACGTACACATAAGAATAATGGACAGTGAGACAGATAGTTTTCAAAAGGCTTGTAATCCAAAGGACTCAAAGCTTCTTTTCACCTGCTCCACAAACCTAATTTTTGTCCTCAAACAAAATTGATAGAATGACAAGAGTATCTGATGTTTCCTTATTCAAAAAAGGAAGGTTCCAAAAGTGAATCTCTTTTTCTGTCCATAGATTATCCCAGCAGAGAAATTTATTGCATCATATTCCCTTACTCAGAACCTTCCGTAGGATCCATAACACAGTGCCTAAAATAAATCAATGGCATGAGTTGACATACCATGTCTGAAAAGGGCACTCTTTCTTAAGATATCATTCTGGGTAGAAAGCAGCAATTACTCTAAATTCCCAAAGCATGTATTTTAGGTCTTTTGATGCTGCTCTCACAGCGGTCTTCGAATTACTGCTGATCGTCTAGCTGTAACTAAATTGGATTTTGACAGTGAATTATTCTGGCAAGTGGAACTCCTGCAGTGGTAGTGGGTACGTAGTTTCTCTGATAATCTCAGCAGTAAACCTGCTGCAGCCCTGGTATGCTTAAATGAATGTTAACTGAGGATGTGCTAAAAATCTATTTATCTATAGATGCCTCTCTTTTATAATGTGTTCAGGTGACATGTCATCATCAGTTGAGGGTATGTGTGTGTGTGTGTGTGTGTGTGTGTGTGAGAGAGAGAGAGAGAGAGAGAGAGAGAGAGAGAGAGAGNGTATGTGTGTGTGTGTGTGTGTGTGTGTGTGTGAGAGAGAGAGAGAGAGAGAGGGAGCGGGGAGGGGAGAGATGGTCAACATTGCTGGATTGATCTTGTCTTCTATTCTACTCATTCACCTCATTTTTGATAGTAAAGAGTTAAAGGAAAATCTCCACTGAAGCTCTTAATTTATGAGTAGAAACATATGAACTCTGGTTTTAAGTCACAAAAGTCTTTAAAAATCAAAAGTTGCACTTTGATTTGGATCTGGAAAGTGACCAGTAGTCAGTGGCCCTGACTAAGCAAACACAGGCAATGTGATTGTTAACACCCAAATCCATTATAATTACTTCTTGCAAGAAATTGTTTGCTTGATTATGTGCCATCATGTCAATCACATAGTTAACACTTTCTCAATAAGGGTCAGAAAAAAAAAATCCAATATGTTCATAGCTTAGCTATAGGTGCTATAAACAAAATCGACTTTACCATGGTCTTCTTGTCAGCTTTTTGGATGGAGTAGCCAGTGATCTCTGAGTTCCCATCATCCTTGGGAGGCTCCCATTCTACTAAGGCATTGAAGCCCCATACCTCCTTCACCAGAACATTGTGTGCTGGGCCTGGCTTCTCTGCAGAGGAAGTGATCAGCAAAGAGACACATCATTATAGAAACAGCAGAGTCCAGATGTAAGGTTGCTTAGTATACTCAAAATCACTAGGAATGAAAGAATTGAATGGGTGGGGACAGTAAAGGGAATCTATTTATTTTTCAAAAACATGTTTAAAATATATATACTGGTAGTATAGATACTTTTTAAAAGTCTTGCAGTAGTTTACATTTCCAATTATGCATTAGAGTCATATGAACAGGTTGATATTTATTTGCTATCCATTGCTTATGCAAGGGAATCTCTGTATATCTGTTGTAAATGAAGCCACCACCATCCCTGTCTGTTTTCCTTCTTTTTCAGCCTTCTCCCTCACCCCCCAACCCATCCTCTTTCTCACCAAACAGGCTGCTAGAAAGATCTGAAGGGATGATTTGCAGAGCTCCCTTAACATTAGGTTGTGGGAGGCCATCTATGCTCTGAGATACTTGCATTGCCTGCTAGGCTGTGCCAGTCAATAGTTAAAAAGTCAAAGTAATATTCAAGCTAGATGCAAGAAAAGCTGTTTCTTCACACTGTACAAATGTATGCAAAAGGGGCAGAATCTGTTCCAACTGGCAGGGATGGAAAGCCAGCATAAGGAGCGTACCATTTCACATCTATTCCTTGTCCAAAAAACACTCCAGAAAATCCATTGTAAGACACTAAATTTCACTTCAAATCTTCCATGAGGCAAAAGAGGGGGGGGTTAGATTGGGAGATAAGGGGTTTTTTGGACTGTACTGGGAGGAGTGACATTTGGCTTAACCCATGAAGAATGCTTAAATATAGAGCTATGGAATATGATATCACCATCTTGCAAGGGGGCAGGAAAAGAGTTCGTAAGGGAAGATGACAGACTGGGGGAAGCATTCAGCAAAGGAGCAAACATCCAGAGGATAGTAAGTAGGTACACTGAAGAGATGTGATATGCCTCCAAATGAGATGAAGGAAGCCCAGAAGGTCAGAGAGATCTGGACCACTCTGCACCTCTTATGTGTTCCCACATGCTTATTGAACAAAGTCGTGTAATGCTTTCTGTCTCTTGCAGGCCTCAGAGTGCCAAGCATCTGGATTTCCCACAGATACAAGGAAACTAATGGAGTGGGCATGGATTAAGTCTTATTAACAGTTTAGCAGCTGCAGCAAAAAGAAAGGAGGGTAAGGGGAAAAGAGTTTTCTTTCTTGATGGCCAAACCCTTTCTGGCTCTCTAATTCTTTGGAAGGTAGAAGCCTGCAATAATTCTAAATGAACCTTCCCAACAGCAGTTTTCGTTGTACTGTAGCTATTCTCTATGAACTGTGTGCTCAAGAGCAACCACAGTAATAGGATGAGCCAAATAATCTATGGCAGAGGCCCTGCGTTGCGCATAGGTGGTCTCAGTTTCTACCTACTGGCATTTCCTCTTAGCAGGTAATGGGAAAGATATTTTTCTGCCTGAGGTCTTGGAGAATTTCTATTGGTCTGAGTGGACAACCCTCAGCCAAAATAGAAGGTAGGTTCATATATCCCATGTCTGCACAAACTCTCCTCATGCTTCAGAGAGTAAGATACATGTCAGAAAGTAGAGATAATTTTACCTGCAAGGGGACAGGTGGTTTCTGTAAGACTGGTTCAAGGCTCAAATTACAAGATAGTAAGAAGAAGTTGGAACTCTAAGTTTAGCTTTCTTTAGTGACTGTCTTTAAATAGCTATTAAAGGAGCTTGCACTGCTTGTGGATTTTAATAAGGGAGTCTATTTATCTTTCCCATAATTCATGCAGCTCACCAAAAGAGACCTACTTTACTCCTTGAATTTCTTGGCACCCTCCCCAAAGTTATCCTGGCCAACTCACTTTCAGAAAACTGTTTACTGAAGTCCTCAAGCCCTCAAGTCAATGGAAGTTGCCTATACCTGTTCTCATAGCACTCAACGAAAGACAATGAAGGGGAGACATGATAGCAGTCTTCCAATATTTGAGGGGCTGCCACAGAGAGGAAGGGGTCAAGCTATTTTCTAAAGCGCCTGTAGGCCAAGCAAGGAATAATGGATGGAAACTGAACAAGGAAAGATTTAACCTGGAAAGAAGGAGAAACTTTCTGACAGTGAGAACAATCAACCAATGGAACAGCTTGTCCTTGGAAGTTGTGGGAGCGCCATCACTTGAGACTTTCAAGAAGAGATTGGACTGCCATTTGTCAGAAATGGTGTTGGGTCTCCCGCTTGAGCAGGGGGTTGGACTAGATGTCCTACAAGGTCCTTTCCAACTCTGATTATCTGTTATCTGTTATTAATTATATGGGTAGAGAACAGACGGGAGTGGTTTACATAAGGAAAGGAAGGCTACAATAGATAGGCATTAAGTACATGAGGATATAATATTAGATGATCAAGTGGACTGGATGTGAGAAATAATTAGCATTAAAGAAATTAAAGACAAATGTTTGCATAAAATTGTTTCGGGAAACAGCGGCTTGTATACTTCAGCATCTACTGAAACTATGAGTGATATTAACCTTTACATGTAAATATCTCAGTAATGAAAATTTGTGACTGTCCATCTTAGTACACTCTTTCTCTTCTGACCCAAACAGCAACTTACTTACTCCTTCCCTCCCTCCTTTCTTTTCTTTCTTTCTTTCTTTCTTTCTTTCTTTCTTTCTTTCTTTCTTTCTTCCTTCTTTCCTTTCTTCTTTCTTCTGTTAATTTGCAGTATGAAAAGCAAAGTGGCCCTTACCTACAACACGGATCTTGATATCAGCTTTGTCTTCCATGCTCTCAATCTGCACTGAGAGAGTATAGATGCCTGAATGATGTCGCTCAGCCTTGCGGATGAAGAGGATGGTATCAAAATCAGAGTCACGGATGTGGATCTCCTTGGGATCAAGAGGATGCCCATCTTTTGACCAGGTGACCTTAGGACGAGGTTTACCCTGGAGTGGATAAAATGTTTAGCATTAGCACTGAGGCATTCCATTTAGCAATATTCCTTTCACTTTCCAAGGAAATGTCACTGACCCCCAGAAAAAGTAAGTTAGAGTTTGTACAACACTGAAAGTGATTTGCTCACTCAGAATCAATAATAAGTTGGAATTAGTGCCCAAAGTGGATGAGATTTGCACTGCACCTTGACATAGTTCTTTCTGCTTTACTACATTATTCACAGGTGTTTTGCTATTTTTTTTTTACAAATATACTCCAAAATTCCAAAGAAGCAACCTGAAGAGTTAAAGCATGGTTACAGCCATGTTAATTAGAATGAAGATAGTATACTTATTTCATTAACCAAATAATACACAGTTATAATCAGAATTGTAGATTAGTGAATCAAAGAGGCTGCCTGATATTTTCTAAGGGAAGGTAAAAGCTGAGAACCTTCAAAGATTTTTCAGTTGTTAATAAACAGTTCTAAATGTTATTAAAGAGAGGGGCTTATGAAAACTCTACATCTTTTTGAAGGAGGGAAAGAGAGGTGAGAAGAGAACTAACAATTTGAAAATACTTCTGGAAATGTTATCCAGCTTTTTGATTTTTTGCTTTTATTCAGCATTTCACATCTATATTCCTCCAAGAATGTCATGGCTAGAGAAGGCCTTCCTGCAAATCTCTGAGAGTCCCAGGCTTTCAAAGACTTGGTTTTGGTTTGTTGATAAATAGAAAGTAAAAATAGAAAGTAGCTTAGGAATATTTCTCAGTGGAGGCAGTGCTGAGTTGACAGAGGTGGACTCTAAAAACAGAAACTCTGGAAGGGAGAATATTGATGGAAGAAAGAGTAGGGCTAACAACTGAAAATGGAGTTAAATAATGTTGGCTATTGAACCTTGCTAGTTTTTAGAAAAGAACAATGTTAAGCCCATGTCACACTGCACCAACGGATGGAAAGAGGATGTAAAACGGAGAGAAACACTTGCCATCCGTTGTTGGTTAACGCGATGCTTCCGTTTTGTACTCAATTGAGTCCGTTTTTCTTCCTCTCTATCCGTCCAGCATCTCGACTGAGGTTCCATCCGCTCAAAAAGTTTTGAGCTACTCAAAACTTTTTGAGTGGAAAATGTATCCAATGCGTCCATTCTGCATCCGCTAGGCATACGGGGAACATCCGTTCTGCATCCGTCGTCATCCATTACGTGTCCGCTATATCCGCTAGGCATTCCGCTGCGCATCTGCGCAACTCGCATCCCTCCAGCAGAAAGCAGGAGACAGGGAGGAAGCGGAACGGATGGCGCAGCGTTAGTTAAGGATGGGAAAGGATGAAAGTGGATGCAGCTCGCAAACAAAGCATTTAAAACAGAAAAAACGTTCGCAGAGGGACCTATCTCGGATATTAGGATGTCTAGAGAGAGCCTAGAGGATGCAAAAGGACACATAGGGGAAAACTTATATTGCCTATAAAAAGGGGGAGGAACTCACCTGGATCTCACTTTCAGACCAGCAGCCCTGCTGTGCAACCTCTGCAGCCTTCATCTGCTCTTGCTCTTCCACAGCATCCAGTCATGTCCACCATGGATCGTAACACAGTCCTTTTGGTAGCCACCATCGTTCTGCAACAGGTCGAAGCCATCTACAGGCTCTTTCACTGTCTACAGTGAAGAAAAAGGAGGCGAGCCAAGAAGTCTGGGTCCGAAGATGGACTCGGGAGAAGCACAACAAGCTGATGGTAGAACTGAGGAATGAAGACCCCGTGCATTCCAGAACTTCATGAGGATGCCTCCAGCCATGTTTGACAAAGTTGTGCAGCGGCTGAGACCCAGGTGACCAAGCAGAGCACCAACTTCCGCCAGCCTGGACCCTGGGCTCAAGTGGCACTGACTCTGCGCCACCTGGCCTCAGGGACCACCTACAGGAGCATGCAGTATGGCTGGAGGTACCCACACAACACTTCGAGCATTGTGGTCAGAGAAGTGGTGCGAGCCACATCGAAGAATACTTGGAGGAGCTCCTCCAGTGCCCCTCCACTGAAGAAGGATGGAAAATTGCAAGAGGAGTGGTATCAGAAGTGGAACTTCCCACACACCGTGGAGCCATAGATGGGAAGCACGTGGCCTGCAAGCGCCAGCCAAGTCGGGGTCCACTTTATTTCAACTACAAGGGCTTCTTCAGCATCGTCCTCTTCGCCATGGTCGATGCTGAACACAGTTCATGTACATCGATGCTTCAGGCAAGGCTCATGTTCAGATGCCAGGTATACAACACCAGTGACCTCAAGGAGGGGTTGGAACAACGCACCTCATCATGGGCTTCCAGATCCAGACCCCCTGCCCAACGACACGCAAGATTGCCCTACTTCATCGTGGGGGATGCTTCTCCCTCAGAACCACCTCACAAAGCCCTACACCTCCAGATGCTCCATCCGGGAAGCGAGGATCTTCAACTACAGGCTGTCCGGGCAAGGCGGATGGTAGAGAACCCTTTGGCATCCTGGCCAACAGGTTCCAGGTACTTCTCACCACCATGCAGCATCGCCCAGAGACCGTGAGGAGGATCGTGGAAGCTTGCTGCATCCTGCACAATCTCGATCGACCCGCTACCCATCTTTGCAGAACAGGCTCGTGACCTCAACAAGGCAATTGGGACATGAGCCTGGGAATGGAGGCAAGGGCAAAACCTGATAGACACTGAGGATGTGCAAGGCCCCAAAGAGCCTCATGTGAAGGGAAGAAGCAGCGCAACCTCCTGAAACACTGGTGGCAACTCCCAGCTGGAGCAGTGAGGTGGCAGGACAGGATATAGATGATATGGATGCTTCCTTCAGTCTATCTCATCACACTGAGAGATTGGGCCATGTATGTTGGTGGGCCTACAATGAACAGGGCATTTATTAAAGAGTTGTGTTTATGTTGACATGTGTGGATCAATGATTACATTAGTATTGATAATGAAGGCCATGGGTGTGGCACTGGGAGGGTGGACCATACAGTCCCACTATGCTTGGCACTGGAGGTTTTCTATCCCCACAGCTATCTCAACCCATCCCCACAGCTATCTTAACCATCCCAAAGGTATCCCAGTCCATCCCACAGCTATCTTAACCCATCCCAAGTATGCCTGCCCATCCCACAGCTATCTTAACCATCCCACAGATATTCAACCCATCCAAAGGTATCCTGCCACCCAAGCTACTTAACCCATCCCGATATCTCAACTCATCCAAGGTATCCCTGCCATCCACAGCTATTACCCATCCCAAAGATTACCCTGCCCACCCCACTGCTATCCTTACCCATCCCCACAAGCATGCAAGGCTTAAACATTTCTAAAAGTTTCCACCAAGTCTTTATTGACAAAAATAAATGAAGCAAGTGGTGTAAAGCAAAGATAATCTTTATTAAATAACAAGCTGTAAAAGAAAAAATGACCAAGGCAAGTGTCCATAAAGTCTACAGTAGCCACCCAGTCTCTGCACTCTTCTCTGTCACTCAGAGGTGTGCCCAGTCTCGGGGTGAAGGGTCCAGTGCTGTGAGGTGGCTGGTGCTGGAGGTGCTGGTCTGAAGCGCCACTGGGTGCCTGGCCCCAAGAGGATAAAGGGGACGGTGTGTTTGAGGAAACTCTCAGACAGCTGGCTCGGCCCCGTGATTTTGAGAGCTCCTTCCTCCATGCCATGGGATGTCACCAAGTACCGACAACAGATGTACTGAGGCCAGCTTGGCTGTGGGGTGGAGGAAGGAGCAGTGTAGTGGGGCTGTCTGGTCTGCAGCTGGGTGAGGACTGGCGTGGTGGCATCGGTGACGTGGGGCATTGGTTGGCATCAGTGGCATGGGTGGCATCGTGGCATCAGTGGAACCGTGGCAACGGGTGGCATCTGATGAGTCTGTGCCTGGACTGGGAAGGGCTGGCTGCCTGTGCCTGCCTGGTAGCCAAGCCCTTAGGTGAGGGCCTGTGGAAAGCTCTGATGGGAAGGGACATCACTTGGGGTGGAGGAGCAGACCTGGACTAGTGGAGCAGGTTCATCTGGATCTGGAGGGTTTGTGAAGCAGATCGGTGATCCTGTCCTTCACCACCTGATACTGGGGTTCGCCATGTCCACAGGGTGCTGGTTTACAATAGGTGAGGAAGGGCTTGCGGTTGGAGATGAGGATCGGTGTGTTACCAGCTGAGAGAGAGATCTATGCTGCTCCTGACGGTGTCTCTTATCTCCACAGGACAGTGTGGCCTGCCTCCTCCGGTTGTCTCTCTGCCTTTCTGTGAGTGGAGCTGGGGGGATGCGGGTTGGACTGTGGTGGAAGTGCCGTCTCCTTTCTCCCACTTGCCAGGAGTCCTGCACATGCCTCGCCATGGTTAGACAGCTGTCGGTGGGTTCTCCGCCGTGGACACTCCACAGACACTGCCTGGAGACAGGAGCTGACTCTCGGCGGAGAGGACTGGCTCTCAGCAGGCTGCCTGAGAGAGAGGTTGTGAGGAGGGGCTGCTCCTTGGTGGCGGATCTCACCTCCAGGAAGCTGCACTTGGCCATCACGTAGGTCTCTCTGTCCATCAGTTTGACCGCACCTGGCCAGATTCTTGAGGTGCAGCTTCCTGTACCAGGTGTGCATGTGCTTCCACCAGCCGAGAGCACCTCCGAAGTGTAGCCCAGCTCTCCGCCTTCTTCTCCAAGCACTTGCTTCCTTTGGTGTCCCTGTAGAGCTGTGTCCTTCCGCCATAGATACTCATTCTCTCTCAGCCATCCAGCACCTCATCCTCATGTTCCTCCTTGAGGGAGTTTTGCCTCCTCTCCCGTTCTCGCATATGCCTCTTCTCCTTTGGCAGACACATGGGCCCTCATCAGAGGGCTTCCCAGGTTGTAGGGGCTGCTCCCTCCAACCACCAGCAGCAGCAGGCACCAGCAGCACCAGCAGGACAGGATCAGCAGCAGCAGGACCAGCAGGACAGGATCATCAGCAGCAGAGTAAGCACACAGTGCCAGCAGACCAGCAGCACCAGCAGGCCAGGATCAGCGCCAGCAGGACCAGCAGGACCAGAGCACGAGCAGGACCAGGAGCATGAGCAGGACCAGGAGCACGAGCAGGACCAGCAGGATGAGCAAGACCAGGAGCACGAGCAGGACCAGCAGGATGAGCAAGACCAGGAGCATGAGCAGGACCAGCAGGACCAGCAGGACCAGCAGGACGAGGAGCAGCTTCAGCAGAGTAAGCACCAGCAGAAGCACCACCTGCATAAGCAACATCAGCAGCTCCTCCAGAAGCAGCATTAGCAGAAGCACTACCGCCAGAAGCAGCATCAGCAGAGTAAGTACCAGCAGAAGCACCACCGCAGAAGCAGCATCAGCCAGAGTAAGCACCAGCATCAGCTCCTCCAGAAGCAGAAGCAGCAGAAGCCCCAGTCCAAAGAGCGAGCCCGTGCTAAGAAGCCCAGCAGAAGCAGAGTGAGGGCCAGGGGTGGGAGGGTGCCCTGTCTCTTTGCCAGGGCTGACAGCAGATGGCTGAGGCTTTCTCTTCTTCCCCATGGTTGGGGGGTTGCTGGCTGGCAGGCAGGCAGCTGGCAGCAAGGCAGCTGGCAGGCAGGGCAGGCAGGCAGGCAGGCAGGCAGGCAGAAGCAAGCAAGGCTGGCAGGCAGGCTCAGGCAGCAGGCTGGCAGGCAGGCTGCAGCAAGGCTGGCAGGCAGGCTGGCAGCAAGGCTGGCAGGCAGCAGCAGGCTGGCAGCAAGGCTGGCAGGGAGGCTAGCAGGCAGGCTGGCAGGCAGGCTGGCAGGAAGGCTGGCAGGCAGGCATGGCAGGGCAGGAGGCAGGCTGGCAAGGCAGTCGATTGTGTCTGGAAAGCAGCCTTTCCTCCTGAATGGTGACCTGCTTGGGAGCTGCTCCCTTTATATCCACGGGGCTGAGCAATGCATCCTCCCTGCATGCGCAGTGAACGCTAGGCATCCGTACTTTCCACTAGCATCGCTAGCTTTTCTGCTGTGCATCCGCTCTCCTCCCAAATCCCCCCCCGCCCTAAAGGCCTTTTCGCGGTGCATCCGCTTCATCCGCTCGGTGTCCGCTCTGCATCCGCTGTATCCGTTCCGCGCCCGCTTTGCTGCAGCCCCCCGGAAGCCCAGCAGATGTGCCATCCGTTCTCATCCACTTCCATCTGCTGGGCTTCCGTGGAGCATCCGCTTTCCATCAGCCCTGCGTCCTCCCCCCGTCCATTCCTTTCCGTGTTGTCCGCCCTGGTTATGCAAATTTTTGCCCCTTTTGAGAGCGGATAACAATGATTGGAACATTTTTCTCGTCCGCTGTGTCCTTTTTACAAACATTTTGCATCCATCGGCCAGTGTGACAGGGCCTTTAGTGGGTTATTCCAAGATGAGTTTAAAAACTGTGATGTATTCAGGCTTTCTGGATCAAGAAAACCTTGAACAGTGTCATCTGCAAGAATGGTCAAAGTCTGCAGAGTTCCCATATAGTATCAGATCCTTTTTAATACAATATCAGCATACACATGAAAGAAGTTGGGACCGACTAAGATGTCATGCTCATCAGATTTTTCCACACACATACACACACACGCACACACTGGACATTGCTGAACCTGAAGTACGCTGAAGAGAGATTGAGAAGCAGGGAGGAAACCAGCCAATACTGCGTATGCAGCAGCCAACCCAAGAAACAAAGAATGCTAGCCAAGACATGTAGCCCTTTTTAAACTAAATAAACATAGTAAGAACCTTTAGATATAAAGCAATATATGTGAATAATACACCAACATTTTGGACTGCACAACATGCCATTTGACATTGAATTAATAAAGCTGCAGTTGAGAGAAAAAAAACTCTCTTGAACAGTGCATTTGAAATCCCATCATGACTCCATTCCTTCCCCACTAACTATCAGCAGGAGAAAGCAAGAGAAGCCAGGTTTGACTTTTAGGCATAATGATTAACCTTGATAACACTTGCTAAGGAATGTTACTGAATCACAAGTAGGTATTATTTGACTTAAGAGGAGGAGTGGGAAACATTCTAAAGAACTCTTTAATCCATGTTTCACATCAAATCCAAAGACCTCAGAAAAAGTCTATGATACTGTGAATTTGAGTGCTGTAAGTTTATCTCTTCTTAACCAGTTGCCTACCTGGAATGGGATTACCAGGTTGATTTGTTCCCCAACTTTCTTGATGTATGTCTGTCGGAGATGGCGAGGGAGACGGATCTTGGGTTGTTCTATATGAAAGCAAAAGAAAGTATGTGGGGGAAAGAACTCAAAAAACATGCTGGAAGACACTGAATGGAAAGATGGGGAGAAATGGTACCTTGGAGAATGTGTGGTTTCATACCCACACTTTAGGAATTACTAATATACATCAGAAGTATGAGTGGAATTCTGGCAACCCAGAATCATCTAGATAAGGAACTAACAATGTCCAAAATCATCATGTCCAAGTTTCTTCCCAATGTGGCTCTGCTAGTTAAAGAAGAAGCTAGATGCATCTATCTAGAGTGCCAGACAGAAATATTCTGCTAGGCAATGGCTTGATACCAAGCTTATGAAGGTTGGGCTAAAAAGGAGCTATAGAGCGGCTTGGAGTGCTTTTTTTTTTTTTTTTNTTTTTTTTTTTGCTATGTTTGGAAGAAAATTTGTGTCCCAATTATCCATTCCAAAATGTGAACAACTAAGATGACTTATGCAATTCCAAAACTATTAATATTTTTTAAAAAAACCACTCAGGGGCTAAACTAGTTGAAAATACCTGGATGCAATTAATAATTGCATGAAGCCTTTAAAAGAAATAGGAAGACTGGATTGTAATTAAGATAGGAATGTACCTTTTACTTGCAGATTTTAGGAGGAAATCATGTGCAACACTCCCAAATGGATTTAGGATCACAGTGGGGCAATCATTGCCCTACCCAGGGCTTGAAATCTCTTCTTATAAGACAATTTAAGGAGACAGAACAAGCTACCATGAGTTCATAGTTAACATCTCCAAATGCTCAAAGTGACTCACCAACAATCTCACGAATGGTGACAGGCTGTGATAAAGTGGCTGGCAAACTCTTGCCTGCAATATTTATTGCAGTGACCCGAAATAAAAGCTTCTCGCCTGTTGGAAGTCCTTTGGCAGTAAAGCCACAGCGTTCTACAAGCTTTGTATTAGCAGGGATCCATTCATCGGCTGGGAAAGAGGGTGGAATACAAGATTAGGAGATAAAGAATAAGTGGGAGATCAGAAGCCATTTTTCCCCTGAAGTAGCTGAATGTTTGGCCAAAGGTATGTTTGCGAGGGGTATTCCCCAGGGAATTTCCAAGCATCATGTCATAGATATTCAGGGGGCAGCAAATAGAAGAGAAATACAGTATATTCTGCTCAAATTTGACTAGTTCTTGATTTGTGAATGCTGCTACAGGGCTGGTGAAGGTTTAGCTGGTCAGACTATATCAGCCTTATGAGGAAGACCAAACAGGAAGCACAGCCAGACAAGCTAACTCCATTTTATTGTAAAGTTGCATTTAGTGAACCTTGCAAATAATTTCTCCCCCTGCCCCCCTTTATAGCCAAAGAAACTAGGAAGGATCCCTTCTGAGATCTTTGCCACACCCACATTCTCCTTGGGGCCTTTTATCTGAATGTTCCTTTGGCTGTGTCTCTTCTCCATATCTTCCAAGGTCATTCCCATTCCCATTCCCATTACAGGCTATCTTGCCAGAGATGAAAAGGGAAAAAAAACACCAAAGTAAGCAAAGTTAATCTGGCCTCCATCACTCTGGAGAACTCCTTCAATTAATTGCTTAAACCAGAAAGCTGTAAAAAAGGCCATGCACAGCATATAAACTCAGGTCTTCTTTTACTGGTAGAAAAACTCACTCCCTTCCTTGCAGTACTCAATGAGGTAGCCATCAATGCCCCCTGCACCGATTCGGTCTGGAGCACGCCATTTCAGGGTGGCTGTCGTGTCTGTTACATCCTCCAAAGTAAGATGAAGGGGTTCACTGGTGGGAGCTAAAGCAGAATTGAATGGGGAGTGAGATTAGTAAAATAATGTAAAAATATAACTTATGCACACAAATACACATCATTTCTTAGTGTATACTGTATATACTCGCATATAAGCCGATCTCGCATATAAGCCGACCCTTAAAAAACTGCCCCAAAATGAGGAATTTTGCCAAAACTTGATATAAAAGCGACCCCAAAATTACCCTGGTGTTCAACCCCTGATAAAGGAAACTCTGGAGACCCATGAAAAAAATCTGGAGATGGTCGTAATTACATGTGTGTAATTACCAACATTTCCCAAGAGCTGGGAACAGGTAAATTATAAACTATTTTCGAGTAGATCCCAGCACAGAAACACCCTCCCCAATTAACTTCGATACTGTCAGGCTATCCCGTTCTGAGCAACACACTACGTGGGCGATCAACCCGCTGGAGCTCAAACGCCCTGCGAAGATGGGCCAAGACCAAGGTTCACCATCAGAAAGATTCTGGAGGACAGGCTTTTGGGCGTGAATTTCTGACAAGCAGAAGTGAAGCCCAGAGGGAAAAGGCGGCGGGGCAAAAGTTGCAGCTCATCGTCATCCAGGAGAAAAATGGCACCCGACTTTGCGCGCGTTTTACTTGAGGTGAAGGCTGCTAAGAAGCCAGCTGACAGGGGAGTGCGAGAGCCAAGACTCTCATCGGGGAAGCCGCCTCGCTAAGTCAACTGCTCCAGCGCAAATCGAGCACGGCCACCGGAGAGGAGAAGGTGGGGATTTCCTTCCAAGCGGTCATTGAACCCACCGGACTGAAATAATCCGCTGGCTGAACCAGGGGATTCCGGGCCCTCCTTACCACCATATAACCGGTGGTTATTAAAAAAAATAGATTTATGTGCAGTATTAAGCCGACCCCCAAATTTGAAAAAAAAAAAAAGCGTTCTAAAGTCAGCTTATATGCGAGTATATATGGTAATAGATAATAAGGAAACAACAACCTGCCCATACTTTCATCAGTTTTGCACTTTTTTTCTAGGGTCATCCTTTTCTTAGTACATTAGACTGCAAAATGTTTTTAAAAGCAAAAAAATTTTGGGGAATGTTTATGCACATCTCTTAATCTACTGATTTTACAGGAGATTCTGTAATGCAAGCAATTCATTATCTGTTTATTTCTCTATTAAATTTATATACCGCCCATTTCAGTGATAAGGTGACTCTGGGCATGTTTTCTAATCATTATATTTATACCGCTGTATTCAGAGAAATAATAAGTATAACAACTTTGCAATTTGGGTATATGTTCTCAGGAAATGGTTGCGGTTATGGTAATGGTTAATTCAGAATGCATTTTCATGGAAACTTATATTGTTACTATGAAAATGCAATTTGAATTTATCTTTCCCATATCCAGAATCAAAAGCTCCAACAGAAATCTTGTGCTGTTGACCTGGAATTCTCAACTCTTCTTCGTGATCCAACAGCAGCTCTTTGGCTTCTTTGGCTGCTAAGTCTAGCTCAATAGTGGGTATGTGAGAGAAAGGACAAGTCCACCTTTTCTACCTGTTCCAGTGTCTCATCCACTCATGCCCTTCCTTTGCCAGTATTTCATCCCAAGCTAGCCCTTGTGCTCACCAATAGGCATAAAAGGCTTGGTATTCTGGCTGGGTTGAGAAATTCCAATGGCATTGACTGCAAAAACCCGCATCTCATAGAGACACCCTTCAATCATCTTGGTGGACTCATAAGTCAGCTCGGTAAATACTTCAAAATTCAGTTTCATCCAGCGCATGCTACCCTTCTTCTTGCGCTCCATCAGGTAACCTGGAGTACAAAGGAGGAAAAAAAATGATGTGGGATGGAAGATATTTCTATAATCAGCGTTATCCAATCAATAGTTATCAGATAGCTAGCTAGGTAGATAGGTAGAAAGATAGAAAGATAGATAAATAGATAGATAGATAGATAGATAGATAGATAGATAGATAGATAGATAGATAATATGTATACAGATAATACATATATGGATGAAATTTATTATAGCCTAAAATTTTAATCACTGATTTGCACTGTGTTGACCACATAGTCATTTTCTATATTAATTCTTAACATAGAGTTTAGAGTGATTTTTGGAATGTTAAAAGGATGCACAATGCATTCAGATACAGGTAGCCTTTGACTTATGGCCAGTAACTTAAGAACCATTCAAAGCTACGATGGACTAAAAAAAAAAGAAACACCCTTATTATGACCCATTCTTGAAGTTATGACTGCCACACCACCTCTACGATCCTATGATTGAATTTCAGGTTCACATTTATAACTGACTGCAGTGTCTTACAGTCACATGGATTTTGTGAATTTTTTGCTGTTTTCTGGCAAAAGATACCCATTGGATAAGCTGGATTCAGACTTATGACCATGTGATTTATTTAACAATAATTTGACTTGCTTATGGTGACTCACTTAACAATATGGTCACAAAATTGCATCCAGTTTGTACAGTTACAACTCAAATGTGATCATAAATTGAGGACAACCGGTATTTACAACAATGTTGTCCAGGAAAATTATAATCTCCAGGTTATTTCTGAAAAGTAAATCCAACTACAGGTACCATAGTTCTTAAACTAAGCTTAAAATTTCCATTGCTGAACTTCTGGTTTGCAGGGCTTCGGCGGAAGGCAGGAATCTCCAATCGTGTGCAGTTTCTGCCTGGGCTCGCCACTGGAGTGCCCCGAGCCAGCTGGCTTTGGGGCTAAGCCACCCCATAGAGGTGGCGAAAATGGGGGAGCCCCAGCAGGGTTGAGGGGAGCCGCATCTCTCCTCCTCAGCTGGCTAAATTCCCTTTCCCAAAAGTGGTAAGAGTGACGGTCAGAAATGGCCGCCTCAAAGAAGCACTCAGCCAGAAAAGAAAGTGCAGGAGGAAGTTAAAAAGTGAAAGTTTTGGCTGACCGGGACAACAAGTAACAACCAAGGTATCCTAATTTTAAATTTATAAAAGATACATCACTCCCAAAGAAGAGTCAGAAGCAGCGAATGAAAGTGAAAAGGAAAGGTTTTTTTTTCTTTCACTCTCCTTCCCTACGTTGACAGTGAAGAGAGCTGAATGGAGAAATCGGAAAAATCCGCTTTGGCACCAATAGGTAATTAAACTGGAAATATAATAAATGCCAAGGGGACAAGAAAAAATTCTGAACACTAAAAAAAAATTTTTTTCTATTTATTTTTGTTAATAAGAGGAAGGGAGAGGAAAAGAATAAGGGCAGGATTTGGAAGAAGGAGTCTGCCTGGAACTGAAAGAACTAAAGTTGAATTTAAATAAGACTTCTAAAAGATACATTTTAACTGGAATTCTGCAACTAAACAGTAACCCCAGGAGAGAAAATGAAAAGAAGAAAGTATTGAAAGAAACAGCTTGTGTGTATTTAAACTGCTTTGTGACATTGGAATCTTTGGAGAATTATATGTTGAATGACTAAAAACAATTTGGGTGGTTGTTTAAGAAGACTCTACAATGGCATCACTTCTGGATGAACTGAAAATGAATCTAAAAAATATAAAGAGGCCACAAGAAAGGACAGTACTCCTTTGCTTCCATTTTTTCAATTTTTAGAAATGCGCGATCTGCCATCTATGAGAAAACAAAAAGAAAGATTGCGCAACTAGAAGAGTGGAATAAAGAAAAGCCATCTTTAATGAACAAGTAAAACTCTATCCGGGGAAGAAGGGCAAAGTGGGGAAAGAGAGTGGAGAATTTAAGACTTAAAAAAACGCCAAAAAAGGAAAAATAATTGAAAAGTGGATATAATGTTGGAAAGCAACAGAAAGGGGGAACCACAGAAGAGGGAAATGGAGTGGAAAGACAAGGGGATAAAAAGGGACAGAAAAGAAGAAAGAGAAGAAGGAAGGGAAGAGATGTTACAAAAGGTTTGGAGCAAGTTGTAAAGAAACAGGACTTATTCAAGATAATGGTGAGAATTTAACTAAAAAGGGATTCTGTAAAGGTACATAAGATTGTATGTTATATTTGTATTAGAAATAATGTTAGAAAATTTGAACATACATATGATTAAAAAAGTGGGTTAAAATAGTCAGTGTAATTCAGTTGAAACTTTTGTGAATTAAAAAAAAAAGGAAATGAAATAAATGAGAGAATTGAATGAGGAAGAAATGGGAACATTTTAACGTATTCAATGTTTTATAAAAGGTAAGTGAAATGGGGGGGAAGCAACTATGAAAATTTATAAGTGTTCCCATAGAAGTATGATATCTATTTGAAAAAGTAATGTGTGAATGTCTAAGATTTAAATGAATATTAATATTTAATTGAATTAATTGAATTGGTCTGGATTGTTGTTTTAATTATATATATATGTATAATTTTTTCTTTTTTTAAAAAATGTACTGTGTAGTTTTAGAATGTTACCAAGCAGAATCCGAACCGAAGTTATGTTATATATAAGTGTTATAACTTTAGGGGAAGATATAAGGCATCATACTCCAATTAGTGATTACAGGAGAATTTTGTTTAATGAGAGAAGATAATAGACAGCTGAAACAAGGACAGTCAAAGAATATAAGTACAGTGATTTGAATTGAGATGAAATAAATAAATAATTAAGAAAAATATAAAGAAGAGAGAAGCTAGATAGAAAATGTAGAATTGTAACAAGATATGGAATGCTAATATAAAATGAGCATGAACTTGAATTTGTGTCTGTACGAAGAGTGTTAACCCGGAATCAGGCTGCTTTCAAAAAAGATGTTTTAGGTTTTTATGTTCTACGATATTTTCAAAAAAAAAAAAATTCTGTTGCTAAATGAGACAATTGTTAAGTGCGATTTCCCCCCATTTTATGACCTTTTTTGCCACCATTGTTAAGAGAATCAATGCAGTTGTTAAGTTAGTAATGGAGTTATTAAATGAATCTGGCTTCCCCATTGAGTTTGCTTTTCAGAAGGTCACAAAAATTAATCATATCATTCTGGGACACTGCAACCGTCATAAATATGAGTCAAGTGTTTGAATTTTGATCACGGGACCATGGGAATGCTGCAATGATTTTAAGTAAAACAAATGGTCATAAGTCCCTTTTTTCAGTGCCATTGCAACTTTGAACAGTCACTAATTGAACTGTTGTAAATTGAGGACTACTTGTTGTATCCACAAAGAAAAGGGTTCTTGGTTTTCTCCCACATCCCAATGTTGGATTGTCTCCTATAGGGAGACCAAGACATGAAGCAATGTTAAATTGACTAGGATTACAGTAGGTGGCATTGCTATTTTAATTTTAGTTTCAAGGAAGCTAAATAATCAAAATATTCTTGAATGTGCTAAAATGGCAAAGGCCGGGCAAAGTCTTTAAAAGAAAAAAAGCTTTCAGAGAAGAGCAAGGATGTTCTTGCAGTTGTGATGCTTTTTAATTGTGAGGATAAATTTGCATGGATTTCTCCATGTTATATTTGCCTTTCGCATTCAGAGTCATTAGGCCAGAAGATCTTGAACAGTGAGTTGAGTCTCCCTGGGGATGGGAAGTGATTCTTTTCCTAAACCTATTCAAGCTTATGCAAAAAAAATAAGAAATCAAGTGCTCTGCTAAGCTTTATTCTCGGCTTTGCTCTTCGTTTAGCTTGAATGAGCCCACAACATATATCGTCTCAAAATTTGAGAAGCATGTATTAACATTAAATATAAACAGTTGCAAATTTAAATTTATTTAAATTATATATGTATGTTTACTAAACTACTAGATGAATATATATCAAAAACGAGTGGAAAATTTAATTCTTGCCCAACATTGGAATAATTACCTTTATTTGGGAAAGGCATCTTATCAATGCAGTTATCTTTTTAGGGTAATCCCCTAAACCATTACAGAATCTTTGTATTAGGCAATGCTATCGCCTCCCTTAAAGACTGAGAGAGAGTCAAGCAATAGGATGAGATTATATTTATTCCATGGCCTAGGACAGTGGTCACCAACTGGTGGGCCACAGACCACTGATGGTCTGCAAGAAAATTTTGGTCGTCTGCAGAGATATATCACCCCCAAAGCATCCCGCAAAGCAATTAATCCAGGCTGCGCGGGAACACAAGGTTGTGCCACCCACATGGCCCATGGGAAGACAAGGCTCGAGTCGCTTGCATTGTGAACAACACAAGGTAGTGAGGGGAGGGGAAAAAGGCAGAAGGGGGTAACTTGCCCCACTTGCACCACACTCCTCGCCTGGCCACCAGGCTGCTCCTTTCAGCTTCTTTCTTCTTCTGCTTTTGGCTGCACACAAGAAAAGCAGCAAAAGTCTTTCTTTCTCTCCCCCAAATTCCACCAAGGACCTTGCAAGGCATCCTGGTCCAAGAGCTGCACCGGCAAAGACTCATTTCTGGCAGAGTTTAGGGGAGAGAAAGAAAGACTTCTGCTGTTTCTGCTGCTTTTCTTGCATGAAGCCAAAAGTCTCTCTCTCTCTCTCCCCCTGAGAAAAGAGCTGGAGACGGTATCCTGTGTCTCCAAATAAAGAACAATCAATTGCTAGGAAAACTGGGTGGGGAATTTTCCTGCAGACTTTTTGGGGGATTTTCCCAGGGTCTCTGCAGATAGGAAAATGCAGAAAAGTCTGCAGGAAAATTCCCCATCCCGTTTTCCTACTGATCAATCATTGTTTATTTGGGATCGCAGGATACCCCCCCTCTCTCTCTTTCCCCCACCGTGAGCAAGCCACTGTCAGTCAAAATTCATATTGGTGGTTCACAGGATTTAAAATTATGAGTTTGGTGGTCCTTGAGCCCTAAAAGGTTGGTGACCCCTGGCCTAGGAAGTCTACCATTCCCTAACTTTGGGTGCCATGTATCTGAATAGCCACCAACATTAACTTGAAGTACTCACCAGTAATAGGCATACCACCATCATACTTGGGTGGTTCCCATACTAAAATGGCCCAGTCCTCTCCCACAGAAGTGACACGCACAGTTTCAGGAGGATCGGGAACATCTGCAAAAGACAAGAAGAAAAAATGTTATAGATCAGGGGTGTCAAATTTGATTTCATTGAGAGACGTATCAGGGTTGTGTCTGACCTTGGGGAGGGGAACTGAGGTAGGCATGGCCAGGGTGGGCATGGCCAGTTCGACATCACTTGTGTCAGGGGCTCCTGTAGGTGCCCAAGCAGGCTGCCAGCAAAAATGAAGCTCCAGAGGGTCATGTACGACACTCCCAAGATCCATTTTCACTGGCAGAGGCAGAGTGGGCCAATCCTTTTCTGTTTCTAGGGCAGCTTAATGGGCCAGTAGATTCGTGGGGACCCGGTCTAGACCGGGTACCCGGTACACAAACTGTGGAGACAATATCCACTTCTTAACGACCGATGAAAGAAGGACTCCTACATTCCCATTAACTCACCCACAACTTTGATGTTGAGATAGGCAATATCCTCGCCCAGCGGATTAGTCACCTTGATAGTATATATGTCTTCATCAGAGCGCTCAGCACTCTCTATCACAAAACTGCTCAGCTCTTGACGCTCTTCTATACGGACCCTACCTTCTTTTTCTGAAAAAACCTGAGGGAAAATGAAAGAAGGCAGAAACAATCAAAGAGATCTAGAAATTTGCAAACTGGAAAGAAAATATATGAAGAAGCCAAAATTTCTAAGAATAGTAGAATGTTCAGCATTTCAGAAAGATGGAGTGTTGCTTTAAAAAACAAAACAAATCTCAACAATTTTCATAATAGGGCAAACAGTTTTCAACAGTGTGAACCTGGAGCCTTACAAAATCATTGGCTTAACACATTATCCTCGCATCATTTGCCTAGGATTGCATGGCTGATTCCAAGGCCACTTCCAGCTGTCTCCAAACCGCATGCATAGACAGCCCAAAGAACCTTCCAAAACAATCTCGGAAGCTTCATTTCAGGATTGCAAAAGAGAGATATGGTTTCTGCTCTATAATTATGATCCCTCTCCATTTAAATACTATACATTTTCTATTGTGAAATTATGGCTGAAGACATGGAATGGGCAAAGCAGCTCCACCTTGAGCATTTTAAAGTTGCTAAGTGTGACACTATCATGGACCTGCTGTTTCCATCAGTATCCTCACAGGTTTTAAAATTTGGAAGAAGTTAATTTTGAGGGGCATTGTTACAAATTAGTTAGCATTCTTTGCTTTAGCCTCTCTGATTTTGAAACTGAAGCTTTAATATATTTTATTTGGACCCAACAAATACTTACTTGATTACCCTTCATCCAAATTGCTGTTGGTGCAGGTTCT
This sequence comes from Laticauda laticaudata, assembly GCA_004320025.1. Classification (NCBI taxonomy): domain Eukaryota; kingdom Metazoa; phylum Chordata; class Lepidosauria; order Squamata; family Elapidae; genus Laticauda; species Laticauda laticaudata. The sequence goes on along the minus strand of BHFT01002700.1, from coordinate 46,110 downwards.
CCAGTAATGTTCACGTCGAGCCGTAATTTGTTCCCAGCAACAACGACAATAGTGTTTTCATTTGTTTTCCCTGATCCACAATCTAAATGGATCTTGGGGGGTTCTGGGGAAACCAGAAGGGACAGTGAAACAATTTGTCCTCCACAATAGTAATGCATTACCTGGTATTTCCAAGAATGATACCAACAGCTATAACAGCTCTTGAGAGAGCAAAAATGGGGTGGCTGATTTGAGTTCCTTCCTTTCTTTTTTAATTGGAGCCCATTTCTTGGGGTTGTCATTATAACCATTCTCTTGATAATTGATTGCCTGCCTACACTCTCACTCAGAGATGGATTTTAATGGAGAGCTGCTTGTAACACTGCATCTATCTCAGCTGGAGAAGTGCATTGCTTTGTTTGAATCAACAATTCATAGCCAAAAAGGAAAAAGAACTATTCCTAAATGAAGATAATTATTTCCATTTCATGAATAGGAACTGTACATATTATCTATTAGGAGAGAGGAGCCTTGTGACCTGTACAGAAATGCATTTAGTCCAGCATCCTTGAGCCAATCAGATGCCTCTGGAAGCGCCACAAGGAAGACTTGAAGCCAATAGTTCCCCTCCTGTATAGGAGAGGCTCAGTTGTCATGGCAAATACAGCTGGTCCTCAACTTACAACAGTTCATTTAGTGACTGTTCAAAGTTACCTGTTTTTCATACTTATGACCTTTGCAGTGTCCCCATGATCACATGATCAAAATTCAGATGTTTGGCAGCTGGTTCGTATTTATGATCTTTGCTGAATCCCAGGAACATGTGATCACCTTTGTGACTTTCTGACAAGCAAAGTCAATGAGGAAGTAAGGTTAACTTAACCAGGCAACTAACTTATCAGTTGCAGTGATTCACTTAACAACAGTAGGAAGAAAAGTTGTAAAAAGGGGCAAAACTCACTTGACAAATCAATCAAATCTCACTTAATAACAGAAATTTTGGCTCAATTGTGGTCGTAGGTTGAGGACCACCTGTAGTTACAGATAAGTCTTCTTCTCACCTAACCCGTGCAAGCTGGTTACTGTCCCTCCATCCTATAGCAATGAAAGTCAAAATATACAAGTAGTCCTCAATTTACAATCATTTGTTTAGTGGCTATTCAAAGTTATTATGGTATTGAAAAAGGTGACTTATGACCAGTCCTCACACTAATGACTCTTGGACATGTGAAAAATCAGGTGCTTGGCAACCAGCATGTATTTATGATGGTTGTAGGATCCTGGGATCCTGGATCATTGAACTCCATTTGCAACTTTCCCAGTTGCCTTCTGACAAGCAAATTCAATAGGTAACCATTGATTTGCTTAACAACCAAGTCAAAAAGGTCATAAAATCAGTCACTATTATGATTAGAAGTCAAAGACTACCTGTAAATGTTTGCTACATGATGAAATACTTTATTCTGACTGCCCTGAAGCTTCCACCATTCAGGTTCATGAGATCATGTTCTCCCTTAGTTTCTTTTATTTTCTAAAATTAAAACACCCCAAGTATTGTAATCTATCCAAATATGGGGGATGTTTTAACCCCCTGAACATTGTGACTCGCTTTAGCTGTTCAGGTGAGATTCTTTGGCTCAGCAAAAACTTTAGGCCAGGTTCCTTTGGTATGCAGCCAGTGAGTGCCATTGGTCTCCCTCTGACATCTCTGCTTCTGTTAACATTCTTTCATGTAGGGAGATGAAAGGGAGTGAGACCTCTTCATTTCACTCATTCCAACAGTTCTCAGCAAGCCTGAATTTTGCTGTCTTGAAAAGAACTCTGAAGTTCCTTTACTAGCCAACATTCTGCCAAGATTAAAAGAACCCACCCACCTTGCTTGGGGACATATTCAATCTTGATCTCTAGAAAGGAAAAGAAAAAGAAAAAAAAACAGTAGTGAAACCTCTGGGCAATACTTTGAGGTTATAAATCTATATTGTTACTTTCTGTGCCACTATACAATCAGGGTGTGTGTCACCCGCAAAATAGTGTCCTCTGTGAAAAAAGAGTACCATAAACATCCTTACAAACTGAAGTCAATCATATCCAAAAGATTACATCCATGAAGAAGTCACAGAATAGGCAATGTGGCTTCTGCAGTTAGCATAAAAGTTTTGCAACTGAAGCATTCATTTTAAACACATTCATTTAAACACATATGCACAAAGTACCCAGTACACACAATGAAGCATAAGACCTTGAACTCTTCTTTTGAACCTCCTAAAGTTCCCCCTCCAAAAAATCCCCCACAGCAATGGGAATAACTTCCCTTTTTTAAATTGAAAAATGAGGAAGTGCTATAATCTAAAAGTCAAAAGGAAAAAAAAGTTCCTAGAAAAATCAATGCCATACACTTGAATGACTTCACAATTTTACTGTCACTAGTCCTTGCTACAAGGGCAAAATAATAATAATAATAATAATAATAATAATAATAATAATAATAATAATAATAATAATAATAATAACTGTGCCCTTGTATGCAAAAATGTGATCTCCTAGTTTAAACTAATGAGTTTGGTGCATTTCCTCCAGACTTGGAATAAAATTTGGTTCAGCATTTTAGTTACAGTTCTTCAGTTCATTTCCCCTTGCAAAATTCACGCAGTTGTCATTAATTGCTTTGCAGAAATCCCTGTTAACAAGATCACAAATTTGTGGTACAGGTCGTGCTTTGGCTCATAGCAATTCCAATTTAGTTTGGCAAACTGGGCAGCAATCCTTGCAATCCAAAATGAGAAACAAACAAATCATGTATTTGCATAGAGGAACCTTTCCAAGCATTTCATAGGATGCACCACGTTGACTAGATATATGGTGGAAGTAATTTAGAAAACTGAAACTCATGTTTTGGTATGTTTCTCAATGAATACCATCAGAAATGATATTCAACAGGTTCTGACCAGTTCTGGAGAACCGGTAGCAGAAATTTTGAGTAGTTTGGAGAACCGGAAAATACTATCTCTGTCTGGAGATTTTACAGTATCCTACCCCTGCCATGCCCACTAGGCCATGCCCATAGAACTGGTAGTAAAAAATTTTTGAATCCCACCACTGAATATCATAAATACATAATATTCAACCACTCTTTTGCACATGAACAATAACTGTGATGATCATGAGTATCTCAAGAACTTTGCACTTATTGGAGAATCTTAAGTCTCCTACACAAGTCCATCCCTGAACTGACCTAAGAAGTTGAGTTTAGCAGATAGTGAAAGAGCATATCCATCAGGGACAAAGGTGTAATCTCCCTCATCTTCAGGTCTCACATCATCAATGACCAGCTTGTGGACCCTACAGAGTAAAATTGAAATTATGAACAAAGGGTCAGAATGGATCCATTCAATTCAACTAATTTGCAGGGTTGGCATTCTAATTAAGATCACCCTTCAGAGATGGCCCAGCATCTTAATTTTTCCTCAACATGAAACAAATCATTTGTGGTCTATTTCTCATCCAAATGAACAAACTAGCTGTCCAGAGGTGAAACGGCATACATTGCATCAAACTGTCATTTTTCATGCAGTATTTAAACTATAGGCCCCAAAGCAAAGCAAACAAAGCAGAAATAACCATCAGAAATGATGTTTTGTGAAACCTCAGTTCATTGCTTGTAATGTATTTCGCACTTAAAAGTAAAAGAAAGTGGGGATCAGTGTGCATCAGTATGTATGCACATGTTCACATTAATAAATAAATAAATTAGAAACCACACCCTTAAAATAAATATTGGGCTTGCCTTCATTACCTTGTTTATTCTTTCATGACTAGAAATTAGATCACCCATAATTAATAAATAAATAAGGAAATAGTGAAATATATTGGGTAGAGAGATGTACCTTGAGATTTATACCCAAGAAAAATACAAATGGAGTCATAACAAATGGCAAAAATCCACTTGCGGGAACATCTTCACTCTGGTTATATGATCTGCCTATTCCACCATGCCAGGCAGGGAGAGTATGTCACATAGTGCATCAGTTAAAGAATTTAGACTGGTGGGATCCAGGAAGATATTCTCTGCTGTCTTCCCCATTCTGTGGAATACCCCCCCCCCCAGTGGTGAGGTGGACCCCCAGTCTCCTGGCCATTCAGAAATGTTTGAAGACCTTGACTGTGCCAAACTTGCTTGGGGTATGCAGAAAGCATTCAAGCTTGAAGTTGGTTAGCAGCCCTCATGAAGGCCTTCAGCCAACTTTTTAACTTTAATAATTTTATAGTTGTTTTAACTGTCTCCAATTGTATTATATTATTTATGGTTCTTATATTTTAAATGTACACCACACAGAGTTCCTTTGTAAGGTGAGATGGGCAATCTCCAAATCTAATAAATAAATAAATACATAAGATTAATATTGCATTATTGGAAAGATAAATGCATGGCTCCAGTTGTTCAAAGGATTAAAAATCTGATTACACTTGCCATTCATGTAATCCATGAGCAAATTACCTATAGATTTTGCATGGACAAATACAATGAAAAATAGAACTAATTTCAGCTTAACATGGTAGGGTATAAAAGAATGCTAGACATGTAAGTGTATTGAAATAAATATACTGAATAAAATTTACTTTAGATAAGGATATATAAACCTGTAATTGTTAATTTTATATTGCAATATATTGTACTTCGGGGGGGGGGTTCCCCATTTTGTGTGTCAAATTTTATTTTCTTGATAATACATGTATTTGCATCATAATTTTCTTTTTCTGTTATTCGTTTTTTTTTAACCCACTCTGCCTCAGTTTTATCCAAATGCTCACCTGCCCTTGTGAGTCATTGTGATGCGTTTACTGGGCCGGATCTCAACTCCATTCTTATACCATTTGCCAGTCACCTTTTCATCAGACACTTCACACTTGAAGACAGCTTGTTCGGTGGCCTTGACCGTCAGATCAGCAATACCTTGAATGACCTCGAGCGGTTTGTCTGGATGGTAAGAATTGAATACATAAATTTCACTTGGAAAAACCTCCAAATTACCCTTATAGCCTTTCCACTGATAGATCCATTGGCTGCCACAGACCTTCAACTGCAAGATCTGCCTCTGATTGGCCCCCATTGGTTACAATCTGGTAGCGCCCAGCATCTTCTTTGGTAGCCTCATTGATGATCAGCATATGTTTTTTGCCATCTTTTCTGATGCGGTACTTGAAGGTGTCTTCACGGGTCAACTCCACACCATCCTTCAACCTGGAGATGAAGAGAGGGAAAGAGGGAAAAAATGGAGAAAGGACATGGCTGGAGAGACATGGCAATGTCTACAATGCAAGTAAAACAAGAAGGAAGGCAAGGAACTTGCTAGCATCATAATGCATAGAAAATGTAGCTTTTCCAATATATTAGTCATATTTTCAAAAAATCTGATTACATTTCCCAAGATTCTTCTTTTTATGGTTCTATATCTCTAGGCAACATTTCCTTTTTAAATTATGTATTACCTATAAATTTATCATTATTATTCTGCTAATCTAGAATTCTTGCTTCCTATTTTTAAATCATAGAATTTTATAAAAATTTGAAAAGAACTGGCATTTTAATTTTTCATCACAGTACTATTCTGGTTTTTTTTTTCTGCTGAGTTAAAAAAGGGAAGATGAAAACAAATCAACAGGAAACATATGTTGGTGAATTGAAGAGATAGCTCTGTAGCCAATACCAGAGATTGGGATTATTTAGAAGACAGTTTATTGGCAAGAAGAGAAAAAAGGAGAAAAATAGGAAAGTTGAACTGGGAACTTACCACATTACCTGGGCTCCTTCCTCAGATACTTCTACTTCCAACACTACCTTGTCTCCCACATACACTTGTTGGTCATCCAGACCACTCACGACTAGGACAGGTGGTTCTAGGTACATAAAGATAGAAGATATAATGGGGATATTGCTCACACAAGGCTATATCTTTCAACTTTATTCTGAAAGTCATCACCATCTTCATCATTTTCTCCAATTGTATTATATTAGCATGCATCCTTCATCCTCACCTTTTACAAAGACCTCTGTGAAGCATTTCTCATCTCCAGCCACACATTCGTAGGCTGCATCATCCGCCAGCGTTGTCTTGGTGATTGTCATGATACGTTTCTTACCCACATTCTCAAAAATGTACCTATCCACAAGAAAGAAAATAAAAACATGGACTTGTACAGGAAGAACCATAATATTGTTTCATTTGTCTCCCAATATATTTTCTCATTTCCTATCCACTATAACAATAAACAGGCATCCTGGCTTTACCACCTCATTGCTCAGACTTACTTGCCACTAGGCTTGATCAGTTGCCCATTTTTCATCCATTTGATCGGTAAGTCAGGATCACTCAGCTCCACCCACATCTTGATCTTGTGGCCTTTGTCAACTTGATAGGCTGGGTCCAGTTTCTTAATGAAGGCTACAAAAGAGATTGAGAATAGACATCAATTTTGTGTCCTTGGACTGGAGGAGGTAGAAGGCTAAGAGAAGGCTAATGAGGCAATATCATTTATATGTGATGCCAAAAATGCTAAAACTTGCCACATAACTACTGGCATTAAACAGAAGTTATATTTCAATCTCCACCAGCTTAGTCCCTTCTGATACCTGCACTTTTCTTGATCTCCACCTTGGCTTTCTTGAGCCTTTTCAACATGCCACGTAGATCAGTGATGCCATACTCAAAGGCAATTCGCTCATACTCGCTTTTCTTGGTCACACCCTTAAGCAGTTCCCAGATCTCTGGTGGAATCCCCAAATCATCATCGTCATCCTTCTTTTTCTTCTTTTTCTTCTCTTCTTCTTCCACTTGCACTTCTCTACAAAGAGGGACAGAAGAAGAAGCAGCTTTTGAACCTATACTCTAGAACAGAGTGGTTCCCAACCTTCCTGACTTGGCAGCCTGGCTTGGGGGATGGGGAGGAGATAGGAACCGGGCTGTACCAGTTGAGCTGCATGTGCATGCAGGTGTGTGCCAGGCTGCCCCTCATGTGAGTCGAGCTGCATACACATGTGTGCTGTCCCACAGCCCAGTTGTGAATAGGCCAATAGTGGGCCATAGTCTGAGGGTTGGGGATTAGAACAGCCAATTCTTGTCCTATATTGCATTATAGAAAACTCTCAAATTTGTCCAAAAGAAAGCTTGTCCTAAATTTGACTATCAAGGAGATGAAAAAATATTACATAAAAACCCTCTCCCCACATCTACCTTTGTTATCATATCCTTAGAAAAACTAAGGCCATTCCTTTTAGAGGAAAATTACTTGAGGAAAAAAAAGAATGCAATATACTATACACATAAATGGGCATTTTTCTGCCTAATGCTGCCTGATACAGATACAGATAATCAGAGTTGGAAGGGACCTTGTAGGTCATCTAGTCCAACCCCTCGCCCAAGCAGGAGACCCTACATCATTTCTGACAGATGGAAATCCAATCTCTTCTTGAAGGTCTCAACTGATGGCGCTCCCACAACTTCCGAGGGCAACTTCTTTTCCATTGATTGATTGTTCTCACTGTCAGAAAGTTTCTCCTTGTTTCCAGGTTAAATCCCTCCTTGTTCAGTTTCCATCCATTATTCCTTGTCTGGCCTACAGGAGCTTTAGAAAATAGCTTGACCCCTTCCTCCCTGTGGCAGCCCCTCAAATATTGGAAGACTTCTATCATGTCTCCCCTGGTCCTTCTCTTCACTAGACTAGCCAAGCCCAGTTCCTGTAACTGTTCTTTGTATGTTTTAGCCTCCAGTCCCCTAATCATCCTGGTTGCTCTTCTCTGTACTTTTGTACTCTGTACTTTGCCTGGAAAATGCTGAGAGTTTAAGTCTACACCTTAAACTTGCCAAAGTTGAGAAATATTGCCCTAGACTGATTGTCTCTGCTGGTTATCTATTTTCAGGCAAAGAGAAGTTTACTATTACACCTATCTTCATTTACTATACCTTTTCTTAAGCAAGCCAGTGAAATCCAGCTCTCCAGCAGCATTACTTTTGTGTTCTCCACTGCAAGGAAAAAAACAAGGATCTAAAATACCATGCACTGTAATTTTTAATGTTCTGCTTCCTCTTATCTTCTGATTTTTACAATATTTTTTGTGAAGAAGAGTCCTGGAGATGGCTAAACTTGCTCATTCTTTTATCTCATTGTGGTTTGATTTTTGAATTGTTTTCATAATCCAATATATTATGCTAGCATTTCCTTCCCTGATACCATCACCCCCATATTTGTCAGGGTTAGCAGTAGAACTGTGGAGACAGCACTACAGAAGCTATAGTCCAACAGAACCAGAATGATTAAATGGAGGTGGGCTTTTCCAAGTAAGGGATTCATCTGTGCCGAAACCATGAGTACTTACGTGCGTTTGAATGTTTCTAAAATATTGCCAGTTTCTTCCGTTCTTGATGCTGCAGGAGAAGATAACAATACTTTAATTCTTTTTATGTTTATGCTTATATGCTATTATAAGCTTCAGAGTCTCTCTGGATAGTGGGAAGGGCAGCACATAAATTTAATAAATAAATGAATAAAAATAAACAAAGATTTGAAGGAATAAGGGAGTTTACAGAGATAGGTATGGGAAAACAACATGGAAATTATAAAGGAAAAAATGGTCCTCTAAGCCAAAAATACTTTTTTGCTCAGAATAACTTCGCATACTAATGTTAGCTAAGGATTAAGTACCAAGTGTATGTCATCCACAGATATAAGTAATGGAATGATAAAATATCCTGAAAACTAAAATTCCAGACAGGGATATCAGCCACACAAAATCACCATTATTAATATTAATCTGGCAAATTAATCTTGACCAGTATATAAAACTATTTGGTGGGAAATAGGTTCCAAAGGATGACATTAGATGTCAAGACATTTAGATTAAATTTGTACAATAGCATGGGTCTTGGCTAAAGTTCAGTTAGGTAGTTTGTGGCTCAGTAAAATCTATGGAAATTGTCAGTCTCCATGTCATGGTTGTCCCAAAGATGCTTTCTTTCAAATCTCCATAGACATTTAGCTATGCACTTTGGGATAAACACCCTTCAAATGATTCAGGAATGACCCTGAGAATCTCCACAGATATTTATTGAGACGCAGACTACATAACTGAACTTTAGCCAAGACCCATGTTGTTCAAATTCAACCTAAATTTCTTGACATCAGAAAGAGGGCTAATGAGCACTTGAATCCTTCTATTCTTCACCATTCCGTCAGAACTGAATAAGCTTCTTGGATGAGAAGTGAAGCGTCTTCTAACAAAACAAGAAAATCCAGTTGCCTTTTGAAAGACAACACTTGTGATTCAGTGAGAATTTTGGGAAACCCTCTTACTGACTTAAAGGGTTGTAGGAACAACGTCATTTATCTCTGTGAGCAAAGAATGCTATGCAAACATTTTAGGTTTTTTTAAAATTTAGGTATAGAGATTAGCAAACAGTGTGAACACAGTGGTACCTTCTGCATCTATATTGAAGACACAGCTGTCAAAAAAGTCTTTGGCTGTCACCTCAATGCGATAGTCACCTCGGTCTCCAATTACTACTTTCTCAATTTTCAGCTCATAGGAATAAATCTTTGAGAATAAACAAAACATAAGAACAAAGTTTATTAGTAGCTATTTGTACTGCCATTACATCACTGACATATAATAATTCTGAACTAGAAACAAGCATCTCTATATTCCAATGGTGTTAATGGGAGTTTTAAGGAGATTCAATAGGATGTGAAAAATGTAGTTGCAAGAGAGAGACAATAGTAGCAAAAAATGAATTACTGGACCTAAGATAGCTAAGTTTGCAATTCTCCAATCAAATTCCAACAAGTAGTTTTATTTATTTATTTTATAATTCAGGCTCTGATCAGTAAAAGCAGGTTCAATAGGTTGTAAAATAGTTTTGCGGGGAGATTTGCAACAGACAGAAAAACACTGAACACACCTATATTATAAATATTTTACCCCAATTCTTTCCCCTTCACTGTGCTAGTTCCTGTTAGTTTGGTAAATATTTGAGACTAATGTTTACCATAACTGATCTGTTTTTGCTCTCAGTGTCTTTGAGCAGTTAAATCCCAAAATAGTTAAATCAGCTTAAAATGTCTTGTTTAGACTGAAATTAAGGACACTTTCAGGTATGTTTTAGATTTCTACTTCACCCATTTTAAAAGTCTCTGGCTCAAGATATTCCCAAACATTTAAGAAGCTGTTCCCAAAGAGCTGTCTGGTTACTCTTTAATTCAACTTACTGTTGTATGAATAGCTTTATAATGTCACAAGTGTCATCCAGCAAATTTCTCCAACAGTCACCCAGCAGTATTGTATATGGAAAATATCTCCAACCTGATGCTCCCTCCCTCCTCAGACCTTGTTCTTAAAAGCAGTAGAGTAGCCTTTTCTTTACGGTGAATTATAGTTATTGGAAAACAAGCAAGCAAATGCATTTTGGCTAGAATAAAAAAAATAGGGAGATATATTCCCATGGAAAGCTGATTGTTGGAAAAGTTCTACAAGTTCTCCAAAATGTATTACGGATGGTTTTCGACTTATGACTGCAATTTCCATTGCTAAGCCAGATAATTATTAAGTGAATCATAGCCGATTTTACCACCTTTTTTCCCAAAGTTAAGTGAATCACTGCAATTGTTAAATGAATCATGTGGTCATATGAATCTGGCTTCCATCATTGGCTTTGTTTGTCAGAAACTGGCTGGGGAGGTCACAAATGTTGACTACAGGACTCTGAAACCCTTGTTAATACCTGCCAGCTTCCAAGAATGCAAATTTTGATTACATGTCTCTGGGAATGCTGTGATGACAGAATGACTGTCAAGTGTTATAACCAGTTGTAACTCCCTTTTTTCAGTGGCTTTGAAACACTGAATAGTCACTAAACAAATGGTTGTAAGACATGAACTTAATTTATACAAAACATCAAACTGTAAATTTAGAGAGTGATGAGTTTGGGGAAAGCATACATATTTAAAGCCAAATCAGGCTTAACATGGGAATTGTTAAGCTTTGGCAGAATTCTTAGCTCCTATTGAAAAACATATTTCACAGTATTCTTTTGAAATAAGTCATGGTAGTTAGAGTAAAGTACTTTTAACAGCGCAATAGATTTTGAGAGAACAGACATCAGTATTTTTTATAGCCTCCTTTTCTACAGGGGCTCACATTTTTATCCTTGTCAAAGTCCTCTTTGAACTGGAACCGTAGTCCGCTCTTAATGCCCAACTCCAGCCACTTCCCCTTGAACCATTTGATGGTAGGTTTGCAAGGGAGCTGAGCTCCATCCAACTGTATGTGGATAGACACATCACCACCTACAGAAAGGAGACATCAAAATCAGAACACCTGTTTCCCTATCTAAATAGGCACTTGGTTATCCTATTCATTGAACTCAAGAGAATTAAATTTCTAGGAAAAGATGGGCTCTCTCTGAAACCCTGAGGAAATTAAATTAATGGCATTCTAAATGTGTTGGACTACAAACTCCAGCATTCTTAGACTATGCAGTTATTTGTTGTGGTGGCTGGGGATGGTGAGGTTTCAGGTCCACCTTGCTGAAGGCAGATGCTCTAGTTGATACTAACCTAGAGGAACCAACAGTTGCTTTATAGTAATTGGGAGAGAGCCACTTCTTCTCTAAGAGAAGATTCTTCAAAGTGTCCTGACTATTGCTGATATGCAAAATGATCAATTATAACACTGATCAATAGCTTAAGGCATGTGATAGAAGTCTATATGTACCGGTTGCTTTAATCTGGCAAGATTTCTATCTGGAGGTGAAGAATAACAAAGAAAACTATTCATATGTAACACCATATGTTGTTCTTAGTTCTGGGCCCGTACACACCTAACTCTATAGCTTTATTGTACACACTAAATTAGCAAAAATTAGAAATGAGCTTCTAGGTTCTCTTCCTGCTTAAAAGCAAGCAATTTTTGGCACTGTAATATCCTATCAGTAATAGTCAGACATATATATAGAGAGAAAGGATGAATGAAACATTTTAAAAAGATTACTCTCCCAGGTCTAATAAGAGACAACTACCTTTTCCTCCTATCCTTTGAAATGCCCTTAGCAGTTTCTTTTGAAATTGTTTTGATCTCAGTACAGTTCTGAATGCTGGAACTGTACATTTTCAAATTAATGTCTGATTTAACTGCTTTGGTTTTCCCTCGTCTTCATCTTTACTATTTGAGTCATGTCTCTTAAATTGCAAATGTATTTTTGATTGATTTGTATCAATTATTAGAAAAGAAAGAAAGAAGGAAGGAAGAGAAAGAAGGGAGAGAGAGAGAGAGGAAGGAAGGAGGATCTCTAAGTAAAAAATGATGCACAACAAAATTATAAGATTTTTTTTAAAGTTCATCTAAATTTTACTAGAATTTAGAATGCACATGGATCTTCTGCCTTTCTATTTTGCCATTTACCACAATGTACGAGCACATTTTCTGGCTTCTTGATGAAGACTCCTTCTGTCTTTGTAGAGGGATCCCCTTTGTCTTCCACTGGGGAGGAAAAAGATAGAGTGATTAATGAAGGACAAAATGTTCCTGGGTGATTGGAAGTTCTAGGATACAGCAAAGCTGGAGAAACTATTATCATTGCACTTAAGTTCTAAGAAGGAAGGAAAAATTATAGGGCATAAGGCCAAAATATCAAGAGCATGATTCAAGACAGCCCTCCATAAAAAGAATTCCATGTCCTGCTTACAGTGAATATGATTTTCTCACCAAAATATTTTGTCTCAAAATTAGGGGTGGATGAGTGAGCCAAGTTTATTATAGATAAGATTTGATTAAAAAAAGAGCTAACCCCAGAATTCTAAGCATCATATACTTCCATATAGTTTTAATTTTGGAATCTTTCTGGACCAACTCAAGGTATAGAAAGTAGGAGGCATGATATTGCAGTGGTTCTCCTTTCTCCAAGTTCTGGTGGTAGCAAAGAAGAATTTGAATTGTGGGGCTTTCTTTTACAAGGTTCATCAAGACTTCAGTCTCTTCCCACTTATATTAGACATCTATATGGACCTGCTGGATGAAGTCATCGTCAACATGAATTATATATCTCTGTTGTGATACCACTGGGGTTCCCCAGTGTCTCCAGGCCGGTGGAGGCCTGAGTGGAGAAGAACTGACTCAGGTCAATTCTGCCAAAAGCAAATAGCCATGGGTTCTGAATCCTCTGAAATCATATATTTTCTATCTTTAGCTCTAAATGGAGCAACACTTGCAGTAATTCATCCCCTAGTGTAATGGCATGTAGGAAAGAATGGATGAAGAGACACTGCCAAGGAAATAAGAAACAGCATTGTCTGTAGCTAGATAGTAGGTAGAAACTTAGAAGAGACCTTCACTAATTTGCTAAGGCACATCTCTCCAGAAACTAAGGAGCCTTCCAGGCCTCTTGTTCCACCCGTTTTTCAGCTATTGGCAATGTTGTCTCTTCTCTGACCATTCCCTTGGCAGTGTCTCTTGAAGATAACTTGAAGATTTCCAACATGCCTGTGTACTTAGTTATCTTCCAGTTGAATTACTATAATAAATTCTGTGTGGGGCTCCCCATGAACAGCATGTGGAAACTGCAACTTGTCCAGAATGCATTTTTTAAAATTTGTGTGGACATTTTTGGAACTTCATAATGTGCCCTTATAACACTTCTATGTGAGTTGCACTGTCTTCCAGTGAGCTTCTGGGTGCAATTCTCAATGTTTGTTGTTATCCATAAAGTCCTGCATCGCTCAAAACCAGATTACAGTACTTGTAGGACAGCCTAATGTCCAATGGTTTCTACTTGGGCAGAGTGACCAAGAAATGACTGGTTTAGGCATGGTCCAGCTTTCTCTATTAAGCAGTGTCATCATAATTTTTCTCTTCCAGTATCTGATCTGAGAAACAGCATTAATCCAGAACTCTGGATAGTCCCCCTTTTTGACTTTTTGCAAAGATTTAGAGAACTGTTTGCTCCATTGAATATTTGAGCCAGGATGCTAAGACAGTCCTGCTACCTGGTTTCTTTTGCTATTTTTCTAGAAGGAAATATTCTTACCTCCTGGAACCTGCGTTGCTGGAGCCTCAGCTAGAGAAAATAAAAGAGGGGGGAAATATTAGATGTTTAATTACAACCAAGGAGTAATGTGCTATTTTCCACACAGTCCTAAGTGCAAGTGATTCTTGACTTACAATTGCTCATTTAATAATGGTTCAAAGTTATAACAGCCTTGGAAAAAGTGGCTTACAATTTGACCTCAAAGCTTTGACCATCACACTATTCCTGCGGTCTTGTGACTGCAATTTGGGCTCTTGGGCTCACATTTGCAACTGTTACAGTATCTTGTGGTCTCATAGTCACAGTTTGAGATCTTTCCAACCAGCTTTTGACAAACAAAATCAATTGGGGAATCCTGATTTGCTTAACAATCTTGTGATTCACTTAATGACCACAGTGATTTGTTTAATGACTGCAATAAAAATTGTTGTAAAGTTGAGTTAAGTCATACAATGATTTCCTGTAAGAACTGGAACTGCACTGCTTAGTGATTGAATTATGGTTGTAAGTTGAGAACTAGCCAGTGGTGGGATTCAAATAATTTAACAATCAGTTCTCTGCCCTATTGATTTCTTCCAACAACCAGTTCATCAAACTGCTCAGAAAGTTAACAACGGGATTTCCCAGAGTGGTGAGAACTGGCTGAATCTCAACACTGGAACTAGCTGGATAAATTCTTGTTGCAACACAGCTTTTCTCAGGCTTGTAAATATCTTAGATCTGGATATTTAAATTTTAGACACATTCTTAATGCATACAGGATAGTCTTACAAAAAAAATTGAATGAAACCTTATCATAAAAAGTAACAGCAGAGCCTTATGTGTGAGTGAAAGAGAATGCCTATAACAAAGAAATGTTTGGTAAGGACTATTTTTATTTTATTTATTGTCAAGCGAGTATAAGATTACAGGTATAAGTATAGATATAGTTATGAGTATATGAAATGGATACATATAAGAAAAATAAAAAGAAACAATAGGACAGGGATGGTAGGCATGTTGGTGCGCTTATGCATGCCCCCTACAGACCTCTTAGGAAAGGGGTGAGGTCAATAGTAGATAGTCTAAGATTAAAGTTTTTGGGGTTTGGGGAAGAAACCACAGAGTCAGGTAGAGTACCACTCTGTTGCTGAAGTTGTATTTCCTGCAATCAACTTTGGTGCGGTTTACCTTGATTTTGTATCTATTGTGTGCTCTTGTATTATTATGGTTAAAGCTGAAGTATTCATTGACAGGTAGGACATTGCAATATATAATTTTATATACTATACTTCGATCAGACTGAAGGCAGTGTAGTTCTAGATTTTCTAGGTCTAGTATTTCAAGTCTGGTGGCACAAGGTATTCTGGAACGAGTAGAGGAGTGAAGAACTCTTCTTGTGAAATATTTCTGGACTTTCTCAACTGTATTAATATCAGATACGTAATGCGGGTTCCAGACTGATGAGCTGTATTGGTCTAGCAAATGTTTTGTAATGTTAAATGTTTTGTAATGTTTTGTAATGTTAAATGTTTAGTCACTAGGAGTGTAAGTGCAACTTTTCTTTATTAAGTTTGAATATAGCAACTAAGTGATTTTTCCTCAGTGAATGTTTGGCCTTAGGAGCTTATATACTTATCCCCATTCTTTGTTCCTCAGCTATAGCTGAGGATCAGTTAAGAAAAAAAGGGATCAGTTAAGAAATAATGTCCGGTCAGTTGAAACAAATCAGTTTCTCAAACCATGCCACACCTACTTATAGTACCATCTGCAGAAGAAATAATGCATGGTTCAATACAATACTTCAGTGTTCTGCTGTGCTATAAAACTGAAGCAAAAGCTTTCAAGGGATGTGGTGTTGTTGTTTTTCTGCCAGAATCTAAATCCATAAAGTCAACTTGACTAGGAATTGAAGTTTGTGGCAGTTTAGCTCAACTTGAAAAACTGAGGTTCAAAACTGCTTTCCGTGACTGGATGTTTTAAATATACATCCTGTATGTAGAGTGTGATTTTTGGCTTTTATGTTTAATTAGGCAGAAATGTCCTTTTCAATTAGGTGCCAATGCCACACTGAATCTCACAAAGGAAAAATATCAAACACCGCAAAGGAGCCATTTTTCCCCCCTGGATCAATAAAGATATCATCTTACTTGTTTGTCATTCCTTTAATTAAAAGGGTCTGTCAGGGATCAGCAGACTATGAATTGGGAGCCAGTTTTTCTAGGTCAACATGCCAGCATGAGGAACACTAATGCAGAGGCCAGCAAGCAGCAGGTCTCTGCTTAAACTTTACATTACAAGGTATGCAAAAATTTTCCCATGTTCCTTCTGTTCTGAGAATGCAGAGCCAAATAAGATTCAAAATTAATTCATTTTTATTTTATTTATTTATTTTTCACAGTTCCCTATATTCTAGAGAATTAAATGCATGGTTCAATCAAAGTAGATACATTATGCCTGTATTTTTCTGTTATAATTGACATGCAAGAAGTCATAAAGAGAAGATTGTTAAAAGCAGCATAATTAGCCCTAAATATCTTCCAGTTACCATCCAGCTGTCCACTAAATTTCATGGCATCCAGATAAGACGTCCTCTCATCTTCCTCCACCCCAGACTCATACTTTGACATGGTTTCTTATCAAAGAATGTTTTCTTCAATAGAAAAAAAACCCAGAAAAACTGTATAATGTATTTTGGTTGATAGTGGTAAGAGCACCCTTTGACTCTGACATCCATCCTGACTCTGCTTTGGATAGATTATTTTTAATTCTTTCTTCTCCACAGGAACATAATCATACCATCAAGGTATTCTTGGGAAGAACAACTGCCCTAAGTACCACTTGTAGAGGGGCATCAAAGGCTAGCACAATATTTGCAATGACCAAATGGATTAAATTCTTTTTATTCAGTTAGCAAATAATCTCAATGTCTTTGACTTTGGGGCTCCTCCATAAATAGAAGTTTATTGGGATATTGACTTCAAAGGATGATGAGAAAACATTCTCAGATGAATATTCTGCACTTGGCCTTTCAAGAGTCTTGAAAAGGCTTTGCATACCATTTTATTTCCATTCCCTTGATGAGGCTATTCATAATCACCAGGGAACAGAAAGGCAAACAGTATGTTCTCTGCAGCTCTTCATTCTTCCAATCTAAAAAAAAAAGAGCGACTGACTTTCTGCTAGCTCCTGTATGCATGAGCAAGTCAAAATATGGCTCATAGTCTTACTTTTAGGCTCTTCTTTCTTCACATCCTTTGGCTCTGCTTTCTTCACTTCTTTCTTCTTCGCTGCTGTGGACAAATGTAAAGGCAGAAGATCAGGAAAAGTGTGCACAAGGCAACCTATGTCCTCCAACCACATGCATCTATGCCAAGCTACTAGGTAGCCTTCAGAAGCTACTCTTTTCTTGTGATCATGCTCAAAATTTGGGGCCAAGTACCTATTCTGAGTGGCATTATTTTTTCTACCTTCCCCTTGATGGTTTAACAATTTAATCAGTAAAAATATCTGAAGTGCTGTAAGCAAAAGAAAGATGAAGCATGACTTGATGAGAAGAAACAGAACTTTCCCTAGCAGCTTTGAAAGCTACATGAACCATCTTTAAAAGCCAGATTCCTTACATCTTACACAGACCTGGTAACTGCAAGTTGTCAGTTGTATGTGGTCTGGTAACACTGCAGCATGATGGTCTTTGTTCTGGATTCCTACTGAACTCTACCGTCATCATTTTTATTATTTATTATTATATTAATTATCATTTTGTGGCCACTGCATGCACTCAGTCTTGGGTAAACGATATTTAGGAATTACCTTTTTTTCTTTTTTAATACTTCTGCAATTCCAATGCAAAGCATTGCTTTAAACATACTAATGCATGATTCTCCTCTGTAGGTGATGCTAATTTGGCTACATAAGTAACAATACCATCTGAAGACTGGAAATGACAAGAATTGTATTATCAGAGGATGTTCAGAAAAACATTACTTTGAGGAGAAAGCTGAAGGAATAATATTCTATGAAGAAATGTCACTCATTAACAGAAAGTTTGGAGACACTAAGGTAAGCTGTGGAAAATCTATCATCCTGTGTTTTCAATAGATCTGAAATCACACACTTGCATTATGAATTCAAGAAGAGTTCTTCCCATATAGCATCATTTATCTTGATGAAGTTATTTCTACAAACTGTCTTTTTAAAAAATTAAAATGAAGGATAAAGTACAGCCTCCCAACTCTGTTGCCTTTAAATTAACATGTTTAACATATTAAAAAATATTCAATGCAGCAGCAGTAATATTATTAATCATAATAATTAACTAAGAATGAAAACTACTCCAAACTTATTTCATTCACTTATTTAAAATAATTAATTTATTATTCTTTATTTTTACAGAATAATAAAGTTTTATATAGTTTATTTTTGTGGATATATATCCCCAAAAAGTTGAAGCTTGGGGAGAGGGATTATTTAGAAATCTCACTGCATTTTATTCTAATAGCAACTGTGTGAAGTTGAAAGAGAAAAAAAGTTTGGCCGAAGATCATTTAGTTCAGTGGTATCAAACTCACATCATCATGGCAGCGTCACGTGACATATCGGGACTTTTTTCCCCTTTGCCAAATCGGGTGTGTGCATGGCCAGTGTGTGATGCATCCGGCCCGTGGGCCAGAAGTATGATAGCCCTGTCTTAGTTTGTCTTTCAAGGGCTGAGAGAAGATGTAATCTTGGCTCTTTCTGGTTCTATTCCAATACCATAATAATTAGATTAGTATTAATATTTAAACAAAGTCTGCTTTTCTTGGGGCCCAATAACTTTTCAGAATGCTACTCTAGATCATAAGGTCCTTTCAGGAAAATTGTATTTATCTAAATATTTAAAAAGGTGGACAAGCATAATGGAAGGCAATATTATTAGTCACCTCCATTGGTAATAATGAAAATCTTAATGAAATATATCTGCTGTAACAAAGTGGAGAAAAATTAGATTAGAACCAAAAAAAAAAATCTATCATCCTGTGCATCGAAGCATACTCCATCTCTGTGATAATCAGCCTTTATATTGCTAATCTAACCTTTAAGTGGACAACACAAGGGCCTTTTCCCACTGGTGAGATTATTTTCCATCTATTCTTGAGCCAGTAGAAAAGTATATTTTATTTTATTTTTATTTATTAGATTTTTTTTATCCTGCCTTTATATTATTATGACATTAGCTGTTCCCATTGTTGATCCCTATCCTGCCTCTGATGCTTTAATTGCATTAACTGTAACTGCAGTGATCTGGGTTCTTTCCACTGTAAGGAAAGGGTTTTTTTATATTCTTTGTGGATGTCTTTGGACAGTGTTGGTATAAGACTGAAATAATTACTTAAACTTAAGAGTTTTTCACTCATGTCCTGGGGACAAGATGAAGGCTATGTTATGGGAGCATGGTTAAAAAAAAGTAATGAAGGCTTGTTTGTGCCATGGTTAGCTGTAAATGGAGAAAGGCTCAAAGTCAAATGTGAATTTAGAAAGGCAGGAACTTTAGAACAGTACAAACATTTTAGCTGCCAATAATAGTACAATACACTGAGTAAAGCATGTTTAGATGAATTCAACAATTAAATTTAATAGCATGCCTCAGTACAGTTGCCTTTTATTCTTTTATCTCAGCTGGCGTTTGATTAATCCTTCCTAAGGGAAATATGCTTTTTTTCCTTTCATGCATAAGAATTGCTTTTGGCTAGTTTATTTCTTTATTTCTGATTCTTTGATGTCTAAAATTAAAGGATATAACATTATAATTTCAAATCATACTGCTCTGAAGCTTATTACATTATGTGGAGAAAAATTACAAATACTTTTTAAGTGGTTCCTTTGCTGCAAAGATCTCTCAACAAATGGGACAGAAAATGGCAGATACTTTTCTAAAAAGAGACTTTCACTCTTTGTTGACTTTGGCATAGGACACTACCATGGGAACCCATCGGGGAGGAGTAAAAAAACTCAAGCTAGAGGTTGTGATTTTGCAAACAAGTCACAGCTTCTTTTTTTACATACATCAAGTAATGTATTTAAAAACAGTTTAACTGCACTTTTAAACCTATAACCTTATCTTTTTTTTTTTGACCTTGGAGATTGCTAAAATATTTAATCAAATCATTTACTTGTTTGTTTGTTTCTTGTTTGTTTATTTATTTATCAAATTTATTGGCTGCCCATCTTACCATAAGGTAATTCTGGGCAGCTTACAGTTACATATAAGTTAAACATTGAAAGTTTAAATGAAACAAGGAGGGCGGAGCTGGTATAGCGAAGATACGTCATGCGATCTTGGAGGTCTGAAATCACTGCCGATATCTTCACCAGGCAGAATAATCAGGCTGACACTGACAGGACCTCCTCTGTCAGGACAAGTGGTTCAGGCCAATCCCAGTGGACTGAGGTGGTCCCTCAAGTATCATGCTATTTAATCACTTATTTAAAAAAAGAAAAATTGCCTAAAGCAGTAGTTCTCAACCTGTGGTCTGCGGATCCCTGAGTTACTACTATCACAGGGGATCTGCAAAGACTTGAAGAAATGTTATGATTTAAATCTTGAGTTAAGTCTTGGGGGTCCATGACTAGGGCCCTTGGCAAACAAAAGGATATTTAAAGTGGTTTTTTGGTGAAGAAAAGACTGAGAACCACTCGGCTAAATTTATATTTTTAAAGGACAAAATAAACTATTTTATTGGTTTTTTTAATCCCAACTATCCCTTGAAGGATGTAAATCTAACTACAAACTTAACAAGTTCTATATTTCCAAAACAGAAATTTACTACCTTGAACAAAGCAATGATATATTAGCAAAAGGGAAATCCTGCAAGTTGTTTTATAGACTTAAAAAGAGAATTCTTGTGCAATGAAATATTGAACCATCTGTTATAACATTGTTAATCATTTTTTTTAATGTATTCTGAATGGTAACATACTTATTTTAGAAGATAAGATAAATTCCTTTATACAGAAATGTGTTTTGCCATATTTATTAGAGGTTCAAGCTACTAATTTTATTTCACCTCTTTTGCTTAAAAATGTCACTAAAAAGTTCCTGCTCTGACAATTTCCAATATAAAAAATATATTGGATTTTGGCCTTTTGTTGTTTGAAGATCTAAACAGGCAACAATTCCAGGTTTTTCTAAATCAGGAAATTATATTACTGAGAATGTTCTAACAATTGAGGAATGTGGATGCTAGGTTTTAAGTTATTTTGTCCTTCAAAAGAGAGGGCCATAATTTCTATGGGCGCTCAGAAAGTTTTTGTTATATACATTTGCAGCTATTGCAGTCAGCTTGATTTATTTTGGTTTCTGTAACATTTTATATTTGGAGTTGATAGATTTATTCAATGTCCAAATCATGGAAGATTTACTAACAGTATATCCTTACTATAGTTAAATTTATGCTGAGGAACACCTCACGATTGCCCTTTTTTTCTTTTAATTTAGTTTAGGACTTCTTGCTATTCACTCAAATCCATCCAATCCAGCAGCTGTTAACCCCAGAAAAGATCCACTGGCTTTTGAAGGCAAATTTTTCCAGCTTCTGTTGGTCAATTTCATACCAGAAATTCATAGCAGAAATTCTGAATATATCAATGGAATTACAGTAAGCTGAGTAGAGTATAAAATTTTGTTTCACATAGATGATATTTTAGATATTTTAGACTAGATATTTTATTCCTAATCTTAATAATTATTCAAGAATTTGAGATCCTTTCTAGTTACTCTGTGTCCTAAAGAAAATCAGACTAGATACCACTGGCTCACAGTAATAAAATGTAATGATTTCATTACAGTTGCTATCCATCAGAAAGCCATGTTTGTGTATGATGATAAAAAAACTGGAGTCTACTAACACTTTTCTAACTAATTTTTAAGGCATAATCTTTCACAAGTTGTATCTCACTTCATGAACGACCATGGCATTCCATAATAGATCTCAAAGTGATTAGTTAAGAAAAATAAGTCATTAACAGCACGATCCAATGAAAAATTGTTGAATAGATATATATGAGAAGGTTTCAGGAATCTCAGAAAATCCCAACAGACACTTTGGGTTTTTAATATAGTACCATTATTAATAATTCATAAGTTATTGCTAATTTTCCATGAAACATACATTTCCACTTTTCTTGTCCTTCTTCTCTCCCCAACTTTTCTCCTTCACCTTACCCCAATTTATATCCAGTCTAGCCAGACTACGCATGACGAAATGAACTGGAACTCAACAAAGCTTATTCTCTTTAATTAAAATCTTTCGGTGGAAAACATGCTAGCAGAGTTGTGGTTTGTTGTCTATTAATCTTGATATAAGAATAGTAAGGAACACATCTCAATTGATAAATTTTTATTTACCTTCTGTTTTGATTCAAATGAAAAAAACTAGATAATTATCTAGAATTCTATTGAGTGTTTGGTATACTCAAATGGATTCAGCATTGAATTTGAGATATTTGCTATATATTTATTTCATTGCATATTTACAAGATATTTTACATAAATATTCCCTTTACAAATTACAGCTATCTATTAAGAGAGGGACCTTACATTTTCCACACCTACACATTTATAACTCGGCATCTATCCTTCTTTGGTTACTGACTGGAGTAAGTAACTTTAGAATTTAGCTCCTCCTTGGACTCAGCTTGAGGGTAACTATCTGACCCCACTAAAACCCTGGCAGGTATTGTGCAGGTATCAATTTCAACACCTATACTTAATACTGCAAGACATATATAAAAATATTAGTGCTCAGCTTTGACCCATTTAGCCATAAGAAGGCTACATTATAAGCCTAGTTTTAAAATAGCTTCCAAATCTGTTTTTTTATCCGATAAACTGGGCCACTCATTATGTTATACTTTTGATCAACACAGCTCTGAATAAGATCTTTTTTAAATTTCATAGAATTAAAAATGTGTTTGAGTTAAATCTCAAAGTATTTCTTAACAGTATATTTAACTTGTTGTTCTGAACAAGTCACTGTCTGCTCAAGATATATATGTTCTTGACTGAGTTACAAGTATTTGGAATTTATCAAGATTTCAAAAATTATGGGTAACTTTTGCAGGGAATTATGCAACCTATGAAGGATGGATTATATATTGAATTGAGGAATATTGTTTATAGTATAGCTTGCAATGGACTTTGTGGGGCTGGCCTTGGAAGCAATTCAGAAGCTGCAGCTGGTCAGCTCGTACCAAATATGCCAGCTATATTGTTAGGGGGGCAAATCTACCACTAAAGAATAACCTCAATATTACAATTACTGTAGTTCTAACTGGTTTTTATCCCCATTGTACAGCCCCATGTGGAGATATCAAAAACAGATATCACAGTTGCCAAAGTTGACTCCTTTCACCCACTCTGAACAACTCCTCAGAAGAGGAGCAGCATAACAAGCAAAGCACTAAATTAAGCTGATTAAAACCATTAAAAACCAATGAGACTTTGACCTTAATTGAGTGTGGATGACTTTGAATGAAAGGAGGTGCTCGTTACTATATAATTTTATATTTGTCCTTTGTTTGTTACTTGTGATTTACTCTGCTTCATTGAACCCTACCCCGAATCTCAATTAATCAGTGCAATTCAGAAATAAATGAAATTTTTGAAATCGTGCTTTTTCAACAAAGAGAAAAATACAAGTTCTTCAAGCAATATGGGCAACTTCTTTGGAATTCTTCTGTTCAACATTATTTCCAGAACTTTTCCTCCAATTTTTATTGTTTTAGCTATTAATTTTGTGGTTGTATGCATCTTTTAATGTAATTCCATGAATTGAAATTTTTCAATATATGTGGATAACAGAATAAAACAGACAATATGCAAAGTTTAAATTCTTTAAGCATTTCTGCTTCAAAGGAGGGAATAAAAGCATTAGTATTCCTCACATAATTTACAGCAAAGCTATTTTCCTTCCCATCCCATTATGTATCTGAATACCAAGCAAGATTTTAAATGGAACAATAAACAAATGCTAAAAGGGTGTTTTAGGCAGGTCTGGATATTGTAGATTTTTTTTTTCACAAAGTGTGATGAGTGCTACAATACAGCACACAAGACCCTAAACTTGTCTTAATCTCACACAACTGTTGTATTCACATTGCTGTAATGAAAGTACCTTATACTGTAGGTGCTAAAATATAACCAAAATAAAAATACATTTCTTCCTTGACTCAATTCCTGGTGACTTGGAGAAAAGTCCATATAGTTTTCATGGCAACCCTAACAAAATAGTTTTCCATTGCCTTCTTCTGTAAACTACTCAAATGCACTTTTAGCCTGGTCTCAGATCATGTGCATATTGACATGAATTACACAGGCAACAGTATTTAGGATGATCAAAAGATAAGATTTGATCTTGCACCTAAATAGTTCTCCACACTAAGAAAATCATCTATTTCCCAGATATGTGAATGCTCTCAAATGCCTAGTGTCCCTTCTTTATTTTATCTCTTGTTGAATTCCTTCATTCCCTTGCTGAATTTTTTCACAGCATTCCATGTTCTTCATGCATAAGGCCCTCCCTTCCAGATGATTACATTTGGAAGGGCAAAATCTAAAAGGAATAATTAAAATATGAATTTTAGGGAGCAAAGAGGATTTTTGTAGAACAACAAAATGAATGATGATCATATAATTCTAGGGGAATTGATATTAGAAGTCAGTTGGTAGCAGGATAGGACAGGTGAAATCATTCTTGTCTGGGATTGAATGTCACACATTTGAACAGCCACTGAATGACTGGCTGAAACCTAAGAACCACCTGTAACACATTTTGTGCTTATTTGTTTATTCAATTTATATGGCTTACCCATCTCACACAACTGCCTCTCTATGATGAAAAATAATAAAAACAGTTAAAACAAATGATTGAATAAAAGCTGATATTCCAACTCCAAGTGTCTACAAATCAAAATGCTAAAGCTAGAAAACAAAAGCAGACAAACAATGCAAATTAGAGAATTATAAAACTTAGTTTGCTTATTCCTTAGAAATTACAATGTGATTTCTAAGTTCAAGACAGTTTAATGTATTTTATCCATATTTGTGGCCAAAACATTTAAACCCAGAAAATTGGATTAAAGTAAAGCAACAATCCATTAATTGCAAGTTTACATCTTGATACAGTCTTTGGGTCAAGAAGTATCTACTAAATTCGGTTACTGTAACATCTTAAAATAAATGCATCAGCTGAAGGGGCAGGATGGGATGCTTTTTTCATTAAGACCATAATGCCCCTATATTTTAAACAGGAACCCCAGTTGAAGAGAGAGGTGATTCCTTTCTTTCCCATGAAGACAAACCCCTTATTATTGCTACTTGTTCTGTTATTATATTTTTAAGGATTATACTCAAAGGATAAATTGATGGCATATTGTGGTCTCAAATGAGGTAGTAGACACTCGTACATTCTGTTTTAACTTTATTACTGGAAACAAAGCATTGAAATAACACCTAATTGCATAAGACCTAATTTGATTGAACTAAAACTCTCAATCTTTCAATAGTAACCATGTTGGACCTAATGGGAGATATAGTCTAAATGTAAATCAGATTACATTGTTTTAATGTAAATCAAAAACATTAAAAAGCATTGTTTTTCTAATTAATATAAAATAACTTTCTACATATCAAAAATTGCTATACAGTCTCCTGCTGATCTTAATGCAAAGATATTTATTTTTCATGTGGTATATTTATTTTAAAAAAACTGCTTGACATCAATCTCGTACAAAAATAAAAAATGATGAGTGATTTACCAGTTCCAGTTAATTTATGGAATAAAAAAAGATAAACAGCCATTATTTAAGATGTTTATTGAATATGAAGTCTAACTACTGATTGTATGATTTGTTTATTTTAGATTTAAATATATATAAATTGGTATTGGGACCAAATTCTCCAGCTCCAGAAATTAGAAATCCTACCCAGAGGTTTATTATTCTATCTATGGAGCACCCACATTTTAAAAAAAAAAATTTGTTTCTTCACAATACTTCCCTCCTGAAGCAATTTTGTGCAATATCGACTTAAACTAGTTGGCTAAATTAGGAAAAAATGGATGTTTAATCACAAACCACCAAGATCCTGTTTTGACTTAAGAACCTGAGACATCAGCAAACTTCATAGTCAAGCAAGTAGTTCTCTCCCCTTCTCCAGATACAAATGAGTATATGACAGTTGCAACTACAAGGACCAGTTATATGTCTTCTTGTCCACCAAGACTGTAACTCTGAATGGGTTGCTGAATGGATGGCTGTTAAATGAGGATTACTTGTAATGATGCCTCCAATTCACCAAGCAACAGTTTTTTAAAAGTGAAAATTACTTTTAAATATGGTAATTGTTAGTTTCATCAGCACTAATATTTTAATAGGATTTGGAAAAGAAGAAAATGGCTGACACCACCTGGAAAGAGACATTTGTAACATTGTTGTGCAGATTAATTAATTCATTGATTGATTCATCAAGCACACTTTGATTTACCTTACAAGGCAGCAACCCTTTCAATGGGACAGTATTTATCTGATCTTCTCTACTGAATTTACTTATTAAATGTATTACAATCCATGTTCAGAAGGTAGGATCTGGAGCTTGCATAAACTTCTAGGAATTAATGGACATATATTGCAGTCTGTTTTGGAGCATTTTGTTTTAAAATATTGGCTCCTTCATTGCTCAACCTCTTACAAAAAGCAAAGAATTAATCTCTTTTCCCAAGTCAGGATCCGTAAGATTCCCCATATGATTTTCTGGTGCATGGACAGAGCATCAAGCAATTGCAAATAATTTCAGCAGATGGGGATAGGAGACGAAAACCGTTCAAAGATGTTTGAGCCCAAACACCTCTCATTTTAGAAAGCGCACTCTCTTGCATTACCTCAAACACAGTCTATTTCCTTTTAAGCGCTACGTCTGCACTCTATGCCTCCCAATAAAGCTACCACCAGGATGAAGTCCTTTCTCACAGCCTGTCTGACCCCTAATATAGCCTCGTGTGGAGTGCTGAGCCATCACCCAAAGTGATCGTTAATAACACAGCAGGAGCAATGCCCCGCCTCCTCCACCCCCATCCCACCGGAAGGTTGGTCCAGCTGTCGCATGGGCTTTGCCAGGACCTGCCTGATCAGTTCTGACCGAGATGCTTTGCATAGTTCAGAAGCCTGATGAGAAGACTTGGAACTCAGAAATCCCTGATAGAAAGCTTCTCTTCTCTCTGTAGCAATCACACATTAAATCTGGTTCTTGATTTATTTCAATTCATTGCCCTGAATGCCTCTGAGACATTACACAGAGGGGAATGACTTGATAGGATTCAGATCCCCATTTGTTTTGTCCAGAGAAATTAAAACTAACACACTACAGCTTTTCCCTGTGAACTGGTTTGTCAGGGTGACATGGCTGACTGATTTCCTGTAGCCAAATCACAGGGGCCCCGTTTTATAAAGACCGTATTCCATCTTTCTTAAAGGGCTCTCTATTTCAACTCTTGTTTAAAAATAAAAAAAAATGTAAGAAGGGAAGGCAGCTATCAGGCTCAAAGTTGCCCATCAACATTTAGCATCTGGTCATTGCCGCATACCGTTCATGCCTTTATTTATTTAAATACATTTCAATTACGGTACTTATGTCCTACACGTACATCTCCCTACATAGAATAGCAGAGCTGCATTTTATGCAATCTTTCTGTAACCTCTTTGGTGGCAGTGACTAAGCTAATGGATAGCTCTCAAAGAATCACTGCTCTCAAAACTATACAAGAATAATGGAAAATATTTTCCATTATGCCGTTAAGTGTGTCTGAATGGTACCTATGTGAGTCAGAATTTGAAAGAGGAAGAAGTACTGGAAGTTAATGGTGCGTCTGTTGTAGAACATGTTTAGTTGGCATTTTCTATGGAAAAAAGAGGCTTATTATCAGTCCAGCCAGAAAAGACATATACCCAGTACTTATACATGCTCCAGCCCAGCTATTTTCCTTTTAGCTATTCAAAATGATGATGAAGTAATTTTAAAAATTGTTTTTTGATTGCCAGGAAAATAAACCCCTTCTGATTTTTTTAAAAATGGACTTGAATACTCAACAGGCCCATTGAATTGAGCTCAGAAAGAAGGACTGGTTAGTACTTGGATGGGAAATTATCAGAAATACTAGGCTTTAACCTGGAATAAGAAGTAAAAAATGCCCAAAAGAAGACCCTTACAAGAAGACCCAAAAGAATGCCCTTACATGCAAGGATGTAAGAGTTAAATCACTTGTGTCTCATTTTATTGGGACTGATCCCTTGTGATAGTGATGGGTGGGTAGGCAAAATTCAGAAATGTTACAGTAGAATAGAATCATTTGCATTTTGACAAAGGGCACATACAATTAGAGAATGTTGGTTGGCTGGTTGGCTGACTTTTTAACAGTTTCTAAAGAGGAAGAAGGAAATTCTTAAGGTCATGATGTCTAAGTTCTCCCAATTTAATCATTTACTTCCTAATATAAAGGTCTGTTTCCCTCCCTCCAGTTCAGGAGAGTTTCCCCTAAACATACCCTGCAAACATGAAGCAGTAACCAGGAGTAATATCAATGGCAGTTTTTCTCAATCTTAGCAACTTTAAAATGTATAGACTTCAACGGGTTGGCTGGGGAATTCTGTGGAGTTGTAGTCCACACATCCTAAAGTTTCTCAACATCTGCCCATTAATTAGAAAGGAAAAACCCCATCAATTTGATAGTAATTTCATTCCTTTATTTGCAATTGGAAGCCTCAGTAGATATAAAATGAGGCTTTTGCATGTTGGAGGAATATCGTGATTTCTTTTTAACTGTTAATGATTCCCTCTCTTTAGAATC
Organism: Laticauda laticaudata; assembly: GCA_004320025.1. Lineage (NCBI taxonomy): Eukaryota > Metazoa > Chordata > Lepidosauria > Squamata > Elapidae > Laticauda > Laticauda laticaudata. Next base: position 17,204 of record BHFT01002700.1, on the reverse strand, counting down.
TCAGCTTAGGATCTTTCATGGAATTTCAGGCTGGCTTATCAATAAATACTTACGTTCTCATAGGCTTTATTTGGGAGACCCTAACTTAGGATGATTCACTAATAGCTATAGTGATCATATTTTCTTGGGGGGAGGGGGAGGGGAATAAAGGACAAACCTGAAAAGGGGCATATCTCAAAAAGATTCATAAAGATAAAAAATGCAATTGTTTATATTTATCTCTTTGCTTTACAAATAATATATATAAATGTATTGTAAAAAGATAACTCAATTTTCATACTTTTCACACGCACGTGAAAGAATGCATTATAGTGCCATTTGTACAGCAAACACTGAATGACCCAATTAAAGGACAAAAGTGAGTCTGAACAATAAATCAATCTATGGTAAGCTTCCTAAAGGGCTATTCTTTATAATACAGGACACTGTACCTTTATCTCTTTCACCTCTTCCCATTAATGCTTCTCTGACCTTTCATGAGCTCCATCTCACTTTGCCTTTTGGGGGACCTTCTGCCCTATTCGGGACACAGAGGGAGTAGGGTTTTCTGCCTAAGAAAGCAGGCAGGGCCAAGTTTATAATTAGCCTGCCTGGCTTTAGGCTGCTTTCGCTGAGCCCCTAAAGTAATTCAACCCACAAGCTGAAGATGAATCCCTTGGCATCAGCACTCTGATCAAGCTAGGCCTCTCAGTTTACTTTACTTGCTTCTTATCAAGGAGTTCACTTTCACCGTTGCAAAATCCAGGCATAGTTGCTTCAAACCCAGAAATGCAAATTATCCACTATGCAAGGTTTAAAGGGGAAGGATGCCCCTCCAAATGTAAAGTTAAACCCTAGCAGCAAGTAATAAATTCAATTAAAAATGTACAAATAACTAAAAATGTGCAGTGATTCTTTGCACTCTCTAAGCATGCACATCTCAGTGCATATTCTGTCCTTACACAGACACTCAACTATGTGTGAATCCATTTAGCTGAGATGAAAGATGCAGATCATACATCTTTAGATTCATTTTCCTAGAATCTGAATCTAATACATGTTTCAAAATAAATGTTGCACACATTCAGTGTGCAGTAGTTCTTATATGCATCTTCCAATATAGATATTTCCATAGATTTCATTATTAACAAGATTGATCCTAGGCAACATCATTATGTACATATATCCGGAATGCTTATCGTACTGGTAGTAATCTCAGAGTCAAAGAAGTGAAATCAAAAAGTAGGCTTTCCTGTGTTTAAAACTTAAAGCTCAAAACTAGAAGATTTGTATGCCTCATGCTTAAAAATCTCATGGTGACATATAATTCAGCTAAGAAGTAGAGTGGGGTATTTCTTATTACACTTCAACTCAGAATTGGATTTTGATTTAAACACTTTGTATGATCTCTCTTTCAATAGCTGTATGAAATAAAATTGGGCATCTACTCTAACAGATGTCTAAATCACATCAGTCATATAAACACCATTCTTCACACTGTTCCAGTTTGTGTTATACAATTAATATGCAGTTACCAACTTGACTTTCTCTCCATATTAAGAATGAGATTATCAAATGTTCCAGGCACACACACCAGCATCAGCAAATAGAATTTTCTGTAACAGAAAATTACAGTTGGAATTTAGCAATACTTTTTATTACTTTATTGTAATATCTAAGTCACTACCCTTGAAAATAGAATGAGAATATGAATAAATATATAAGTAAGTATAAATCTCAAATATATTTCCAATTCAGTTTTCTCCAAATAGAATGAGACTGCCAAAATGAACAGGTGTTTTAGGAAATAAAATTTTAACTCACCAAGTGGGAGATAGTAAGGAAAATGCTTTTGCAATTGCCAACTCATTCCCTGTCCATATTGAATACAATGAACAGTATAGCCTAGTGTTAAGGTCCTATATAATACTGTTCCACAAATTTCATAAAATAGACCCAAAATATACTGTAGACAGGATTCATATTCTAATAACTGAATCTGTGCTTTATCAGCACTGCTTAACTATGATTCATTTATTACTCATGGATTAATTGAATAAACCACAATATATGGGGTTCCCATGACATTGTAATGTGGATAATTAAGCTATCATAGGTGGCTTCACATAGCCACCAAAGCTGCCACCAAACAAGGTGGTAATAGTTTAACAAGATTTGTGAAACATGTTAAATGCATTCCACTCTGATACAAAATTCTTTATTTATACATAGTGAATACATACATAGACTATACACAGAGTTTATATTTGCATAAGATCTACCTCAATCCATGGAGGGGCCAGAAAAGGTCAAGGTGCCAGACATAGTCATATAATTGCAGCTCTCCTCTTTTTATGTATGTACTGATATTATTCATTCAAAAATGGAGATCAACAGGATACCCACATACAATGCTGAGCGTGATCCATTGTGAAATAGCAGATATGGTGTCCAACTGCAACTAGAGGATGAAATTATCAGTTCCCTGATCAATTAGGATTCAGGAGACTCCCTGCAAGTTTCTTTGTTATCAGTAAATGGACCTACTAATTTGTCAATTTCACAAAATGGCAGGAAAAAATATGAGGAAGACATCATCCTAATGTACTCCACTGGTAATCGAAGGGAAATTGTTCACTTGTTGGAATTTTCAAACTCTCCTCCATTCTTCTTAACAGATATGGCTGAAAAGATTTGGTGAAGATCACTCTTGGATAAATGAACACTGTCTAAAGTTTTAGACAGGTGCCAGCAAAGACTTAAGTGAACCAACTTTCATAATGGCAGTTATAAACCACTTGTGATGCACACAGCTTTGTAAACATGATGGTTTTATATCAGGTCATTTTTAAAAAACACATCTATCTCAGTACATGTAATATTACAATCAACATTCCTAAAATAAATAAATCTGTGTGTCAAAATAAATATCTTCAGTCGATCCTATACTGCAGCACTAATACATTTCAGCACATGGTTTGAAGGCGATCCAAAATATTTGGAGAATCAAAGTCTAAATAAATTGAATTAAACAATTAGGTCTGAAATTGGGATTGAAACTGATATCGCAGCAAGACAAAAAGTCTGTTGGAGTGTCTGGCATGACAATAGGAGACCCAAGTCTGTGCTCCTTTCATGTAGTTCTTAGGTGGCCTCAGAAACAGTATCTAAGAGCCTAATATTGCTTCCAAAGCTCTACCAGACAACACTATGCAATAAAATGCACAAAAATACATTTATGGGGGCATAAATCCATGAAAAATAAACATAACGTAGGAAAATACATTATCAAGGTAATCACATGGCTGTGTATTTAGAAATAAATCCACTGAGTTAATAGGATTCTCTTTTAGTAACTGCATTCAGGATTATAACTAAAAAAAATAATCAGTGAATAATTTTCAGAAACAGCTTTTGAGCCGCCTCCAGGAGAAATATGTCTGGGGCAATTACTGGGAATGAGTAAGAGAGACAAGAGAAATGAGAAAGATCAAAGGAGTTCATAGATTTTCCTTAAATTTCCATTCAGCTTATCTATAAAAATGGAATTCTTCATAATAACCCACAAATAGTTTTCTATGCTACATTATGGAAACAATTTGTCTTCTTTCAAGCTGCTCCTTTAAAAAAAAAATCTCAATCCATTTTATAGCCCTGGACTTTTTTAGTAATCTCCCATCTAAGTACTAATCAGGTCCAACCATTCTTAGCTCTTTTTGAGATCAGCCAATTGGGCAGATGTATATTTAGAAATAGTTGCTACCACCTTAACAATAAAATGAGTGCCAACTCTTGAAGGACAACTTCAAGGCCCTGCTTTTCCTCTATCAGTCTTCATCAAGAGCCTGAACTAGACAGTCCTTCAAACAGAAGCCTGTGAAGCAGGAATAGCCAGTCCAACTTCCTTGATTTGTTGAGTTTTTCTAGTGTTTGACTTTTTTTCAGAGGATTGAGCAAAAATTATTAGGTTTGAGGTTGGGGAGAAAGATGGCCTTCTTCTGGTAGGTGGTAGTCATCCTGTGTCTTGTATCAAATTACAAGACATCTTGTGATGTCTTCTTTGGTTCAAATCAATCTTTGGCATCTTTGATTAAAATCAATCTTTCAAAGCCATTTACTATGTTCAGGTTCTCCCTAAAATGGATTCCTTTGCATTTCATATTCATCCCTTTACCAACATTTCTTTGTACAAAAACAATCCCTTTGACAAGATACACAGAACTTCATCATCAGTCAAAAAGTTTTTTTCTCTGACAAATTGTCCTGAAAATAGGAAGAAATGCTTGTTCTAAGTTTAGTATTCATGTTGTATCTTACAGCAATACATGTTCTTCCTCAGCTGGCTAACAGTTCAGGTTATGTATTGAGCCTCAGTTCTTGTGGGTTCATAACTGAAGTATGATCTAAACATATGACTGAAATTCCTAGCTCAAAGTTCATAATTTTAGCCTGTTGTTCCAATTCCAAATTTTTCATCCCTCAACAAGCCACTTACCTTTTTCCTTAGCAGATACTTGAAGGTTTAGTCAAAGTTCCTAAATCATAAGTGGATGTCTGATGATAGACATAAACCCTCACAAACATAAACACATGTGTACCCACTTGCACCAGTCCTCCTACCTCAAATCAGCTGACTGTATCCCATCTCTCCGTAGCAATACAATGCATGCTCTCTGTATTCATATGCTTCTCACCTTCTTATTTCTTTATGCAGGGTTTATGACACCTGTTAGGTGACAGTGATGTGCAATGCATCCAAGAACTTGGCAGTGAGATATGGAAAAAAATGGCTCATCCCCTTCCTTGGCTTCACAAACCTGGTACCACATTTCCATAGTCTCATCTACATCAGGTTCTTTGTACTAATTTCTTCTACTCTCTAGCCTTTCTTTGGTATGCCACACTCCCTAGCAGAGGTTAAAAGGTTAAAAATGGTCTAAACAATTCCTGAAATCCAGTTCCAAGGCAACCCATAAAATGAGGCAAAATGAGGCAATGGCTCTGGTTGAGAGTTCTGGGGGAAGAGGCAGTACTAGAGGTATGTGCCACATGTTGGGTCCTAAGCTCTCTAACTTGGCCTGATGCCCAGTGGAGCTGATTATTATTAGGATGGAAATACTTAATGGTCAATCCATTTGGCTTCTTTCAAAGGATCATTTTGTACTTGGTCACAGGGAACTTATTGACCTTGGATAAGTCCTGATGAGCCTCAGTTCCTATAAGAAAAGGAACACAGGTTGCATTTTTTGATAGGTATATGGAGGCCCCAGAAAAATAATCAGTTTCCACTTCTTGCTTCAGTGTTAATTGCCAAGTGTAGCATACATTCCTTGGGCCTGCAGATCAGAGAATTCAAACAAGCAAACCAGGTCAATATTTGAATCTGTGCTTGGAGTGGAATCCAGCCATTTCATTGCTTCATACTTTTGAGAAGGTACATTTCTGGATTCCATTCAGGATTAGGAACATGTGTGATTTACCCTTTAAAAAATAACTTCCAAAGCCATAATTCAAAATTATTTCCAAAGCAAATAAATAGGTATAATTTCTGTTAAATCAATCTGAGCCTAGAATTTTATTCTGTGTTAGTGTTAGATTAGAGGCCTCATGTTTCTATACCAAACCTCAAAGCTAGTTACCCCAGTTGTTCATGATTTCAGCAGAATTATTTGGAAGAAGCAGTGGAAAAGGAGAGGCATTTTCCTGCAGGTGTTGCTAGAATCTTACCACCTAGCAGTTATCATATCTGGAGAGTTCCAGACCCGAGAACTCTATGTTCTTGAAGAAAGAAAAGGAAGATTCCCATGATAGAACTAACTACCAGATCCCCCATTCCATGGCCTTTTAATATCAAGGCAAATTCTGTTGGGTGGGAGGATGGGATAAATTTTGATACATTAACCATGGGAAAAGAGGATACTTGTGCATTACACAAAATCCTTGCTGCAAGATGTTTCCAGTATGAAACTTAGCTGATATCACAACATACATTTCTTCAATTTCGTATCACTGTGCTTAAGAACAGATATAAGTTCTCTACTTATGACTGGTTGCTTATGACTGTTGAAAATTATGATGAATCTTCCCCAGAATTACTTATCACCTGTTTTTAAAATTATGATGGCCCCACACAACACAACATCATATTTTGGGCACTTGGCAATCAGCTCACCTTTATGGCCATTTGCAGTATCCTGTGGTCACATGACTGGGATTTGCGACTTTCTTGCCAATTTCCATCGTTTATTTTTTGTTTCTAGCAAAAATGCCAATTTGTGTTTCTGGCAAAAACACAAATTCTTTGTGGATTTGCACAATGACCGTGGTGTTCTCTTAACAACTGCCATATTCACCTAATAACACTAGTGTTTGCTTCATAATTGCAAGGAAAAACAGACATAATTTTAAATCCAGTCATGTGAATGCCTCCATTTATGACCACAAGAACTTATGATCTTAATTCTGGACTTAATTACAGTTGTAAGTCGAGCACTATCTGTACTTACATTCACAACCAAACTAGAATGTCAGGTGTGCAAGTGGCACGCATAAAGATAGTATAGGTTGGGGCCTGGTCTTACTCCATTTCACTCCATTGTTTTAATTTATTCAAGTTTGCTTTACTAGTCCTCGACTTACAACAGTTCATTTAGTGACCAAAGTTACAATAGAAAAAGTGACTTATGATCTTCTTTCAGAATTACAACATTTGCAGCATCCTCATGATCATGTGATCATATTTCAGGTGCTTGGCAAATGGTTCATACTTAAGACCGTTGCTGGGTCCCAAGGTCATGTGATCTCTTTTTGCGACCTTCTGACAAGCAAAGTCAATGGGGAAGCCAGATTCCATTAACAACCATATTATTGCAATTAATACAACAATTGCAGTGATTCGCTTAACAAATGTGGCAAGAAAAGTCATAAAACGGGGCAAAACTCAACAAATTTCTCATTTAACAATAAAAAAAATTGGGCTCAATTGTGATCATAACTTGAGGACTATCTGTAGTTTATTTGATTACCTATCTCCACACTTTATTCAACTGCTACACATGGTAGTCATTTAACTTTCCAGAAATAAGAAAACTGGCATTGAATAATGTGCAAAGTCTTGAACATATGGCAGTTATAGTCAGTCCAATTTAGTTCTGTCCCCATGACAGAGACTTTCCTTAATCTGGGAATAGTTAAAATGAACAAAGAAAAGATTGCAGTCGGTTGGATTGCAAGAATTCCACTTTCTTCCACCAAGGAACTGGGTTTCTTCTGCCTTAGCATTTTATCTCAGCACAGGGACCTTTGGTTCGCTTGGGAAATACACAATACAATTTCTATCCTTTTATTCTACAATTTCTTCAAATCCTATTCAAAACTATTTTTTTTAGTTTTTTTCCCTATGACTGTAATTGTGTTACCATATAGCTCTTTCTAATTATTGTAATCACTGCTGTTATCGTAACCATTCTAAATATATAAAAATCACTCTTTTATATATTTTGACTCAATATGCCTTTGATCATGCTTAGCATGACCTCCATTGTTTATCCACAAAAAGAATGATAAAGGGTTTTGAAACATAATGCCTATATATCACCTGTGTTTGTAAGAATGTCTTTTTATAACGTAAGTGCTTAGTTGCAGTCACTCAATTGTTTTTTTTAATGTTTTTTAAAAGGTATGCATATGTACAGTGTGCACAGTTAAGATTTAAAAACAAACCAACCAAAAATCATAGCAGGACTTCCCACTTGTAATGTCTCAGGGCTGGACAGTAGTTTGTGGCATGTGCTTATGCTATAAAAACCAAGTGCATTTCTCCCAGTACTGTACTTTTATGCATTGGTATATAGCACTTGAACATGTTATAGAGCAGATATTAGACTGCATTTATTAATATACACCCACAAAGTCACAATTCTTTTTGGAGAAATATCTTACTAAATATACTGCTGTCTCCAGAAATTAGAGGATCTCCACTGCAAATTCTGCTCAATTATTTTTATGAGAAGAGACTTTGCTCTGTATATTTAAAACCTTAAATAAAAATTTTCCTGCAGTTGACTTTTATAGTGAGCACAATGTCAGCCAATTAATGACATCTAAGCAATTTTGCTTCTTCATTCACAAGTAATAAATCATCTCTGATATCTGTATACAGCTATTAGAAAGGATTAACTAGCTCTGGAGGGGATAAGTATATACATGCAGGCAAATAAGTATAAGTTATCTTAAATGAAGTAGCCATCTGGTGACAAGATGAGACAGCAGAGGGAAAGCAAACCCCTATTTTGTTTTATTAATTTTACAAATGATTTAAGGTGTGGCTCTTTTAAAGCATAACTATTTATTTATTATTCAGGATTGTCGTATTGCTTTCAATATTTTTGCTTTCCAAAAAGGTCTAGGAGAAAAAGAGGAAAATGAAAGAAACAAAGAACTTTTAAAGTAGGGTGGGAGGGAGAAACAGTGGGTCCTTCAGTTAATTTTGTTCTTCAGTTCCTCTCATACCCAGCAAGGAATCAGTGTTGATGATGATAACTGCAATCCTACACCACCTGGAACATCATAAGCTCTCTATATTCCTACCCTAAATTGCACTAAATTCTAATTCAGCTTTCAGCAACCAGCTGCCCTCCAAAAACTGGCCAAAAATATTGGGAATTGTACTCAAGTCAAATTCTGAAAGTCAACCCATTGTGGGAAATGATTACTGTACAACTGTATTTGGCTGAAAAAAGTATGTTTCAAATCTGCATCAGTAAATGTCCTATACATCAGGAGTTCTCATTAAATGGTTCTGAAGAGGGGGGGGGGACATACACATGGAGAAAAAAAGATAAAAAGATAACACAAGGAAGTCCAGTTTAAGGTAAACTTCTCATATTGTGCTATTTGTTTTTTTAATGTCTTGTGTAAAACCAGCTAATGTAGTTTATGTCACACTGTGCAATATATGAACCAAATAAACTAGGCTTTGTGCAGTGTGTTAATTTAGCCCAAATGTCAAGAGTACACGACACAAAACAAAGACGAAAAGGTAGGTAACAAATGAATGCAATTACATATATATAGTAAACATTTTTACTAAATTTTGAGAATGAGAGTTCACAGTTGCTTATAAATAGAGACGGAAGTTCTTCCTGATCTGGAAACAAGATTAAAGACAACTGAAGTGAGAGGAGTGCTGTAGAAATTGTGACATGTATACTTGGCTAAATGTTTGTGGAGATTCATTCAGGTCATAGTTGTTCCAAAGGTGCTTTTTCAAGAGGCAACTGGACTTTCTGATTTTTCTCTGAAGATGTTTCACTTCTCATCCAGGAAGCTTCTTTAGAAGAAGCTGAAGCAGATTCTTGGATGAGAAGCACAACATCTTCAAAGAAAAACAAGAAAGTCCAATTGCCTCTTGAAAAAGCATCTTTATATTTGGTTCGGTTTTTTTACATTCCATTATTCTGCTAAGAAAGCTCAAAGTGGCATAGGAATTTCAATCTGCTATTTTGTTCCCATAAAAACCCTGAAAGATAGCTTAGATTGAGAGAAACTGAATCCATTTAATCAGTCCTAAATCAATTTAATCTCCATGGTTGGGCCCTTGGTCTCTCTTTATATCTCTTTTAGTGGATCAAGAAGAGTTTCTATTTGAAATCATTGATCTGTTGTTGTTTTTTTCTCCTTGCATTCAGTGTTTTTAAAACATACAAGAAATTTTCTGTTTGTCTGTGAACATGACAAACTATAATAGAATATCATATATGATAGAATATAATGAAATCTATATAATTATAGAATATAACACCTATACATCAGGAAGTTTTTAGCCTACTTTTTCATCTTCCTGATCAACACTCAATCAGTGCTCTCAAGCCATTACTATTTTTATGCCCCCAGTTTCCCCTTCATTTCTTACAATACATCCACTTGGATGGTAGGCCTTAAACAATTGTCTCCTACCATTTCCTGTGGCAGACAGAAGCAAAATCTGCCTGAATGTCCTTGTCAGATTTCAGAGTCCTTTCAGTTTCACCTTAGCAACTACCACAACACAAGCAAAGCACTAATCAATGGCACATTCCTATCCACCAATTAGCAAAATTCAAAAACAGAGTGATGGGGAGATCAGGGGCCAAACACACTGTTCGCATCCAAAACAGAGCAACCTGGGCAGGGTACTAGCTCTTGTCAGTTATTATTAACCCTCCCTACTCAATATTCCATTTTATCTTAAAAAAAAAGAAAAGAAAAGGACAGGGGTTGTTATCTTCTGTTTCCAGATGGGTTTGATGATAATTAGCTCCCTTACCAGGTTTTGCAGGCTCAGGCATGGTTCAAACCACAGGACAGATAAATGCTGGGTCTGTTCGAGGTTAGGTTTTCCCTGGAGAATGCACTCGGTCTAGTGGCTTTAAAGACCCAGCAAAGGGGACACCGAAGTTGTCACCTGACCCCCAGGGCCTTTTGCCAAATTCCAGAGCTGTGGCATAAACATCTTCAAATCCCTAGCTTGGCTTTACCAAAAGAGAGAGAGAGAGAAAGAGGGTGGGGGAGTGGAGGGAGGGAGAGGAGGGAGAAGAAAGAAGAGAGAAAGAGAGAGAGAGTCCATATATGGGAAACAGTGGAAAGAGAGGTGTACAGCCAGGAATGGATTCATTTTTGAGAAAAGAGGGACCAATGAACATAGTAGCATCTCCATTAAATTATCCTTTATGAAAGATATTGGAATAATGAAGACAGAATTTCTTAGACCAAAATCATGTATTTGGCTTGTTTCAAAAATAGATATCCTGTCTTTCTATCAGCTACAGGATGGGTGGGGGTAAGGCTCTAGGAGGCACATTTTGAAATCAGTGGATCATACTATTCATTAAAAAGAAAGATGTTCTACACCTTAAAATAAATAAGTGAACAAGGAAACTCTACCACTGGCAGAGACTGTAAAGGGACTTTACTTTTATGAAATGGAAGTGAATCTCCTCTAACTGGAACATATTTCTGTTCCCTACCACCTGAAAGTGTGTGTGTGTCTCTGTGTGTGTGTGTGTGTATGCATGTATGTGTATATGTTTATTTTGTTAAATATTTCTTTTATACCTGAGTGAAAATGCAGGCAGTTATCTATCATGACTTGGTTAAAATTTGATAACCCTGTCAATCTGATAAAGTTGTTTCAGGGACTGGAACTAAAAGTTACCTAGTAGTTTAATTATATACTTTAAAAAAACCTGATCTGGTCTTATATTATTGTCTTTTTCAGTCCAGTGATTCCTGGATTCCTATTCACCTGTTCAAGCTAGGAAGGGGAGGGATTTGTCACATAAATCAGTATAGACTATTGTTCTAACTTGCTTAAAATTTTCTAGTCCAGTCTTTCATTCCCTGACTTAGTATTTTCCAAATATGTTGACATTAGATCTTCTAGGTTTCCTAGTTAGTAAGTTAACCATGTCATCGTCTAGCTGGGATTTGGGGGAACTGAAACCAAGGGCTCAAATCAGCAGCATGAACAAAACTATTCCTGACATGGAAGGATGCTAGTGAATGATGGAATACCTGTTAGCATTGGAGTGGGGAGTGTGAAATAGTTATACGGCTGCCATGTCTAGCCCACAAATCCCTGAGAAATTAATAGTGGGATTCTAAAAAACATTGAAGACTATTTCTGATTGCCCAAGGTTCCTCTCTGTTGTTCTCACTTACAGAGACAAGCCCAGGGAACTGGTACCTGTCTCTTTGCAAAGACCCTAAAAACCATTACTGCCAATTACAGCACACAATATACCATGATTATTGTTCCATATTAGCATTCTTGGAATACCCTCGCCTGATTGGTTAACACGGACTGCCCTGTGATTGGATGAGAGAACGACAGTGATTGGCTCAACGGTGATTGGCCGTGCTGATCGCAGGAGATTCAGAAAGCCGTCATTGGATGTGAGCCACCGGCAAGCCCTATAAGAAGAGCTGCCACGGCTCGCAGGTCCAGCACAGATCTATACCTTTAATAAAGAGCTGAAGTTACACTAGTCTCGAGTCTCTTTTTCCCGTGACTTAACACTGGTGACGAGGATGGGATACTGAGACAAAGAGACCAGTTGAACACGTGGCAACCAAGCTGAACAACCAACAAGATGGCCAGCAGCAACTCGCCACCTGCACCATTCGATCAGGCAACCGAGGACTGGGAATCCATACATGATTGATTCCTCATGTTCTTCCAGAGCAACAACTTGAAAGATGCAAACAACCACAGGAAGAGAGCTGGGCCCACAGTGTTCAAGATGGCCAAAGCACTGGCTAGGAAGTGGATTCCGGATCCTACCTCTCATGGTATCTTGGAAACAAAACAACGCGTTAGTGTTCAGCTTACAAAAACGGAGCTGGGAGAGTCAAAAAACTAACCATCCAAAGGCTGCCAGGAAACCAGATTCCGTGATATGAATTGGACATTTCCACGTTATTTTCAAGGATCAAGAGAAAGTACTTCCACTAACCATCGTGGACAGGACCGCCCAAGCCTGTTAGGACTTGAATGGTTCGCGCCTATTAGGAATCAAGGTGACGGGCATCAAACCACGTCGAGGAAGACTGGGAAAGGGAACTCATGAAAGGACTTCCAAGAGGTCTTCAAATGGACAATTAGGCAAGAACCGGGGGCGTCCCAATATCATTTAATGTGAACCCCAATATTGCCCCAATCCATCTTAAACCAAGGCGAGTCCCATTCGCACTCAAGACTAAAATTGATGAGCAACTAGACAAGTTCATCGGCACAAGGGGTTCCTGGAGCCAATAGATCACACATGCTGGGAGACCCCAATAGTCACCCTGATAAGGCCAGATGGTCAGTGAGAAATTTGTGGTGACTACAAGGCAGCCCAAATAACGCGCTGCACAGAGTACATACCCAGTTCGCTGGTACACGCACCTCCACAGCTCACTAGGGGAGGAAAAGTCTTCGTGAAGCTCAACCTGGCGCAGGCATACCAGCAGCTGCCAGTCGACGCCGAGACTGCGGAAGCCCAAAACCATCAATGACTCACAAGGGGGCTTTCTGTGCAAAAGCTCCAATTCGGAGGTCAGCGTGGGCCAAGGAGTGTTCAAAGCCTAATGGACGACTATTATAAGGCATAAAAGGAGTGGTGCCATACTTCGATGATGTCTTGGAAGCAGCCAAAAAACAAAAGACAATTGGGAGCCACTCAGGGAAGTCCTGCAGAAGTTGAAAAATGCAGGGACTAAAGGTAAAAAAAGGAAAAGTGCCAGCTATGCACAGAAAAGGTAGGTTCCTGGATACCTAGTTGATAAATGGGATTCCCCAACAAAGAAAAAGAATTAAAGCGATCAAGGAAGCCCAAAACCACAAAATAAAGCAGAGTTACAGGCTTTCTAGGACTAATTTTAACTTTTACAATGTTTTTTTGCCACAAAAGGCAATGAAGGCAGAACCTCTGCATAGGTTACTCGACAAGAAGCCACTGGTCCTGGGGCAAGCAGGAAGAAATACAGTGAAACCTCATCATCATCATCATCACTGATGGTGCCTGCGACATCTCCACCATTCGGCATCGGAGCCATATTGAGCCATACTCTGCAGATGGGAGAGAGAAGCACCAACTGCATACTTCTCCAAGACATTAATCAAAGGCAGAAAGGAACTATAGCCAGCTCGACAAGGAGGCACTAGAAGGAATCACCGGCATGAAGCGCGGTTTCACGAATACCTGTACGGTAGGAAACTTTACCCTTATCACCAATACAAACCACTCTCGGGGATCCTGGCAGGGAACAAAGCCATCCTAACATCGTGTCACCATGGATGACAAGGTGGTCCGAGTTCCGTGCCGCCTACAACTACCAACTAATACATCGCCCCAGGAAAAGCACTCGCATGCTGATGCATTAAAGCCGTTTCCCCCTGCTGTATCTAGAGGACAAACCCAGCACCACCACCACATCCACCCTGCAAAATAGAAACCTGCCCAACCCACCAAACGACCACGTCAGAACATTGCCAAGAGACAATCAAAAGACAGGAACTGGCGCGGGTCTTGAGTTGGTAGAAAAAGGGTGCCGGAAACCAAGAGCAGCGACCAGTTTAAATCTTTCTGGAACCGACCAGACTGAACTATTTTCCCCAAGGGATGTATCTTGTGGGCGACAGAGTGGTGGTTCCGGAAAGATTACAAACGAGAATATTGGACATGCTACACGAGGGACACCCAGGAATCGTAAAGATGAAATCCGCTGGCCAGAAGCTACATTTGGTGGCCAGGGATGGACAAAACCATCGAGACATGGTGTGCAACATGTTGACAAATATCAAAAGATCCAGGCCAAACCCTCCCTCCAACACCAACCTTGAGTGGAAAACACCCAGGGGCCCATGGTCAAGGGTCCACATAGACTTTGTGGGACCCACAAAGGACACACCTTTTTAATCATAGTTGACGCTTACTCAAACTGGTTGGAAGTAAGCATTATGCAATCTACCACAACAGAAGCAGTCATAAAAAAACTAAACTAAGCTTTTTACCACCCATGAACTACCAACTTGCTAGTCTCTGATAACGGGCCGCAATTCATGGCGTTGGTGTTAGAAAAATTTCTCGCCCGAACGGGGCATATGGCATGCATTAACAGCGCCTGCTCATCCGGTGGCGAACGGGTGGGCAGAATGAATGGTCAGATACACGAAAGATGCCCTAGAAAAAAAATGGACAATAGGGAGCATGCATGAAAAAATAAATAACTACTGACAATGCAACATATAACACCCAGCTCAAAAACCAACAAAAGCCCAGCAGAACTCCTAATGGGAAGAAACTGCCGATCTCACCTAGACAGACTGCACCCCACATATAATCTCCGAAAAAACCACCAGACTCGTCTAGCAGGTACCGCAACATTTAACCCGGGAGACACAGTTTTATCAAACAAAACTTTTCAGGAGACCCACTCTGGGTACCTGCCAAGATAACCCAGGTGACAGGTCCCTGGTCATTACCAGCTGAAATGGAAGATGTAAGGAATTGGAAATGACAAATCGACCAACTAAGGTCAAGAACAACCTCCAACATACGAGCAACGCACAACACCACCAAAAAGACTTAAATAAAAAAACTAGAGGGGGGGAGAAACCCCAAACATTTACCAAAAGGGAGGAGAAAATCCTCCCACAGCAAGCAGCAGCAAACCAACGACGCCCAACCCAACACAAAACCGAGCAACCACCTACACCGATAAATAGAAAAAGAAACCAACAATACTTACCAGCAAACGAGGGCAGAGAAAGGGAACCAGCAGAAGATGACCCCGCGGAACCTTGCCTGGAGGAAACAGCCAAGCCAGTTAACCAGCCCGGAAAGACCGCCAGGAACAGAGAAGCTGACAACTTGACGATCCCAGTAGACTGGGTGGGAGTTGCAGCGAAAGGCCTCACTTACCCTTCAGGCGTGTCCATACAGAAGAGCAAGGACGACAAGATCCATCCGAACCGGCTGAAGACACACAACAACAACTGAGCTGCGCAGGTCAAGTAGGCAGGTTAAAAGCCCCCACCTACCTACGGTCTACGTTACATAGAAGGGACCAAACCAAGAGGGGAAGGGTGTTCATATTAGCATTCTTGGAATGCCCTCACTGATTGTTAACATGGACCGCACTGTGATTGGACGAGAGAACGACAGTGATTGGCTAGTAACGAAATCAACCGCGATTGGCCGCACTGATCGCGGGAGATTCAGCAAAAGCATCACTTGGTATGCAAGCCGTCGGCGCCCTAAAGCCATCATTGGATGCAAGCCGCCGGCAAGCCCTATAAGAAGGGCTGCTGCAGCTCGCAGGTCCAGCACAGATCTACACCTTTAATAAAGTGCTGAAGTTACGCTGGTCTCGAGTCTCTTTTTCCCGCGACTTAACAATTTTTATTTTTTTAACAAGCCATGCTGTGGGGAATGAAAAGAGGCCCACACATGTGCAGGAAAAATGTAAAGCAGAAAAAAATTACAACCTACTGAATCAACACATTGATATGGTTTTAATTAATGGTTCATGCTCACCCAGAAAATCAGAATAGGTAAATCATATTTAAGTAGATATATATGAATGTGTCATATAAATACAATTTATACCATCCAAAGCAGGCGTACTAAAGGGGAAAAATCCCAATTATAGTTAAGGCAACAGTCTAGCACTGTTTTGGTGTAACATGTAAAATTTAAATAAAATAAATGGAGGTTATGTTTGGGTTCAAAGCATCCTGGTTTTGTAGATAGGGTGGTGTGGGCAAGAGACAAATACCACTCTGATTTATTGGTCAAGGCAGAGCAGCAAAGGTAGAGGGCAGATGTGGCATATCCTGCCAGAATCTATCTTCTTGCCTTTGAAAGAAGGGTTCCTGACTGACTGACTGGAAATTGCTGCCTCTTTCCAGCCTTCCTGAAAGGTATTTGGATTCTTGACTTCTCAAAAAGATCCCATCTACTTAGGCATTAGTGCCCCTATGTGGCTATAGTATGTAAACATCACTTTGGCACCATCAGCAAGTAGGATTCACCAGACATATGTGCTAAGCAAGCTCGAAAGTTCCTGTAATAATTATTCATTTCATTTCTCTCTTCCTGTCTTGCAGGAGCTCAACGTAGCATGGATCGGGTTCCATTATACTATTTTTTCCCAAGTAGAGCTTTGTAAGGTAGGTTGCACTATGATGAAGCAATTTACTGGCCCAAAATTATCAGGAAGCCTCTAGGACTGAGCGTGGAGTAGAACCTGGTGATTTCTCCCCAAATCCAGAAATTTGCCCACTACATCCTAGAACAGTATTTCTCAAGAAATATATCTTGAGAAACACTGCCTTACAAGTTGTCAATATGTTAATCCAAGTGAATATGCTTCAACTAACACTATTTATCAAAGATAACACACTGCTTCAATTTTGCATTTGGAAAAAAAGGAAAAACAAAATGAGAAACTATTGCTATTATATCCAGATAAAGACCGGTAATGATAAAAGAAACTCAAACTTTGCTGCCATCTAATGGTTGCCCAGGTTTTCTTCAATCTGAACATTAACCTTCCTTTCTAAAACAAACCGATCATACGTTTAAGGCCCTGTCACATTGGCCGACGGATGCAAAACATTTGAAAAAGGATACAGCGGACGAGAAAATGTTCCATCCATTGTTATCCGCTCTCAAAAGTGCCCCGAATTTGCATAACCA
>BHFT01002698.1:0-46532 GCA_004320025.1 Laticauda laticaudata | reverse complement strand
GGGGGGGGGGGGGGGGGAGGTAAATGTTACGAGCAGATGTATGAATGCACAGGGCACTCTCCCATTTTTTGCGTGTTCTACTCCTACAAGGCAATTCTAGGTATCTTAATCGGGTCTAGTGTGCTTATAATAGAGCTTTTCCCTAGGTAAAGTAGGGCATTGTCTCTCAGTCTTCAAGCAAAACAATTTTATTGTAAATTTATACTAGGCGAGTACAAATGTTGCCATAGAATACGACTTAGCAGGACCTCGGCTTTAATTCTCCGTCCAAACAACGCCTCTGAAGCTTTCGAGTGACTCTTCCCGTCGAAAATTATTGGTAAAAACAGGCGCGAGAGTAAAAAGACCCACTGAGGAACTTTTCTGGGGTGTGGCGCGCTCTGTCTCCGATTCCAGCGCCTGTAAGAGGGGCATATTTCGATGTTTCTCCTGGGTTGCAGCGGATTGTTCCGTCAAAGTTAAAAAAAACTAAAAGCGAACTGGATGCTTCCGCTCCCCCTTGTAAGACTTACAGGGCGGCAATTTTGGAAACCGCAGTATTACTAGAAATACGCTGTTGATAAATAGATGGCTGCCCGCTTTTTCCCCCTTACGCCTTTCCTCCTGCAACGATTCTCCATAGTTCGTCAGTCGCACCACGCTGTTTTTGGAAGACCACGCAGCATATCGCCTGAAGGGGGTATCACGCACCTCCCCCGCCATTGAAGACGCTCTCTCCGGCGTCCCAGGCCCGCCTATCAGTGCCTCCGCTCTATGATCCGAATTACAACGGCAATTGGCAGAGCCGCGCTGGCCCACCCCTCTCTCTTGTTCTAGCGCTCAAGAGGCCCGCATGGGGGAGGGATCTTATTATTTCCGGGTCAAGGCGGGGTTGAAATCGCCCCGCTCTCCAGCTCCCCCTCCCAGACCCGCCGAGGCCGCCGCCGCAAGAGCAGCTGCCGCAGCCCCTTCCCGCTGCCCTTGCCCTCCTCCCGCCGCCGCCATCCTCACCCGCCACACCCGGCTTCTTTCCTCCTCCTCCCCTCCTCCCTGTCCCGCTCCCTCCGCCCGGCCCCGGAAGCCCACGCACACCCCCCCTCCATCCTCCCGCTGCCACCCGCCGTCCATTCCCCCCGCCCGAGCGAGTCATGAGCGAGAGTAGCGAGCGGACGTGCGAGGCCTAGCCTGGCCAGCTATCCCGCCAGGTAAGAAAATTTCCCTTTTCTAACCCTGGATTTCGTGGTTTACCCACCACCACCCTCTTCCGCAATCCCTCGGCCTCGAGTAGTTATTTACTTTTCCGCAGTTCCTCTTTTCCACACCGGTCATTCATAAGGAAGCTGGGGGATGCGCGCGCGGCCTACTGGGGCCTAATCCGGGCCTGAGTGCGTGTGTGAGGCACGGAAAGGGAGGGGGAGGGGCGCCGGGTTCGTTCTTGCCACCTGCGTATCGGAGTCGGGCCCGTGCGATCAGCGCTCTCCGTGTTTGCGGGGGGGGGGCGCTAACATGGGGAGGCCGCACAGGGCGGGGGGGGACGCGCGCGCTGTTGCTGCGTCACATTGGGCGGGATCTAGGCCCGGGCCGCGCGAGGGACGGTCGGAGGGAGGGGGGAGGAGGGAGGGAGGAGAGAAGAGAGGGGGGGAATGGAGGGCGGAGTTTATGCGTTGGGGGGGGGAGGAGGGCGAGGGCTGACGCTCTAACGCGCTTTGGCTCTGGAGCGTGGGAGAATGAAGGCGGCCCGCTGGCGGGCGGAGGAGGGAGCGGGGAGGGGAGCCGCCGCCGCCGCCGCCGCCGAGTTGCGTCTTGTGTAATTTCAACGCACCTCTCCAATGTTAACTGCGGTTCTGTTTTTAAGCCTTTCTCAGGTCGTTTGGGGAGGAAAAGTCGGACGCAGTATTTGAGAACTTTGCCTCAAGGATGTTTTTGTTTTAAAACCCCGAGTAGGGTTTAGATTATAAATAAAAGTGGGAGTTTTGTTCCCTCACACACACACACACACCCCCGACACTGGACACATTTAGGAGTATTTAGCCTACTTTTTTTTATAGAGAAGATTAGTAAACACCTAATGTGGAATAGGCTGAAATATATACATACATACATATATACATACATACATACATACATACACACATACATACACACACACACACACATGCAGACACACCAATTTTGTCACTTTTATTTGTTTTCCTCCCCTCCGTGAAACATTGAGAGGGAAGCCAGATCTTTTAGAAAAATATAAAATCCTCTCCATAGAAACTTTAATAATATAAATAGTTGAGAGATTAAACTCTTATGAGTGAGATTTTTGAAATACAATTGTAAACAAGCAAAGCAGACTTCTTATGTGCATCCGATTTATTAATCCAATGGATTAAATTCTTGATGGAGACTTGTGACTTACATGAATTACATAAATAAGGATTTGGGAGAGTGTTGCATAACACACTTTTAAAATTATAAAGACTTAAGTGTAATGTGGCAGATAAAGTGAAATCATGGTCTTTTATTCATGGCATATTTTTATCTATGCTACAAGGAAAAAAATATTTAATCCAATTCTTAATTCTTTACAATAAAAAGCAACTTCTGACATCTGTCCATCTATATTCTTAATACTGATTTTTTATTTTTATTTTTTTGTTGCCTTCAAGCCAATGTGGACTCCTGGCGCCTTCCTGAACTAGTCCCTGCAGTTTTCTTGGCAAGGTTTTTCAGAAATGATTTGCCTTTGCCTGCTTTTCTCAAGCTGAGAGTGAGTGACTGGCCCAAAGTCACCCAGCTTTATTTTGTGTTAAGGTGTGTGACTAGAACTCACTCTCCCAGTTTCTCGCCTGATGCCTTAATAATGCACCAACTACATCAAAATGACTTTAATACTGTTACGTATCTTTATGAAGAAGTAATTTTTGTCCTTCATTAATTAAAAAACCACATGTGTTATAGCTTCCTATAGTGTTGAGCCAGTAGCATAAGTCAAGCACGTTGCACATGCTCAGAAGTTATTTAATAAATTCAAGATTGAAGTTCTTAGTGCTTAAAATTGGATATAAAAGGTGATTTAAGTGCTGCATACTGATACAGTTATATACTGTCAGATTTAAATAGTTTTATTTCAATATTCTTAATGCAGAAATTGCCAGAAGAACTAGGAACTAATGGAAAAACTGAAAATGACAGTTGATATCTATCTTAGCAAAATTGGGAAAAGGATCTGGGAGTAAGTAGAAAATCTAATTGTTAAGGGGAATCTATTTAGTTCATGACTTGAGTATTTCAAGTACCAACTATAATCCATATTTCTGGTAAACATGAACATTTCTATTTACCAAGTAGTATCTGAATATGTTATGAATAAACACATAGGAGATGGAAATCTATCTTAAGAGTATGAACTCTTAAAAGAAAGCACCTGGAAATCTGTAGGTGTCGAGGTTACTTTGGCCCATTCTCTCTTGTCAAACTGATGTTGCTGTGGGTACGTAATGCTGAGACATGCAGAGTATCCACAATTTATGAATGGGAAAGGCAATGCAATCCAGGCATTAATCTCAAAGGATTCTAATGAGCCTCAGACATTGTATACTCAACCAAACTGATATCCAGACAGGATTAATAAGAACAGATTTTTGCATCTTTTTCTTTCCTTCTGGCAATATTTTAATATTTCTCTTCCATTGTAAACAGTCAAGGGCCACAATTTATTATTTTTCTTTGCTCAGAGTTGTGTTACTATTTAAAAGGGGATAAAACCCTACATCCCTTGGTGTACTTTCTCTTAAGCTACATTTTAAAAAATGATGTTTTCAAATAATACATTAAAGACAGTGGAAATGGTTCCAATGAACTGGTGGATGATGAGATGGTATTTTTCTATTACAGTGCGATTTTTTTTCTCCCAGCGACCAAAGATTTGACCACTGACTAAGCCTGACCTAACTGAACACAACTCAAGATGGACACCGGCGTAATTGAAGGAGGTTTAAATGTCACACTTACTATTCGCCTACTTATGCATGGGAAGGTAATTGCAGCTTTCCATATTCTTTGTCTTGGCATAAAACTAAGTCATAGTAAATGCCTTGGAAAATCCAGTTGTCTGATCAAATTAAAACATCTGCTTGCTCTTGGCATGCCATATATTCTTAACCCATAACAAGGGAAACTAGAATCTAACTTGATTAAGTATAGCTTCAAAATGCTGATTTAAATCCTCTTCCAGTACAATTACTTTGAGATTATCAAGTTAGTTTTGAGATTATTGATTTATTGAATTAAACTTAAGTTCTTCTTGTTAATTGTAAAAATGTTTTGTTTCAAAAATGTAGGACTTAAAAGCATAATGTTTGGGAATTTA
The DNA here is from genome assembly GCA_004320025.1 of Laticauda laticaudata. Classification (NCBI taxonomy): domain Eukaryota; kingdom Metazoa; phylum Chordata; class Lepidosauria; order Squamata; family Elapidae; genus Laticauda; species Laticauda laticaudata. The sequence goes on along the minus strand of BHFT01002698.1, from coordinate 42,193 downwards.
TGGTTATCGACATTTGTTAAATTATTGAAAAATATAACTTTTCATGTTTGCTGTTTCAGGAAGTTGGAAGCATCATTGGGAAGGTACGTGACACAATTTAATTAGTACTTTCTTACATTTGAATTAATAATAATTTTGACAAGCTTTTGTCTTTTTTTCCCATCTGCATAGAAAGGAGAGTCTGTAAAGAAGATGCGTGAAGAGGTAAGTTTCAAAGGATAAAAGGAAAATAAAATGGACCGGATAAATAGGGCAAGATGGACATTCTTAATTAAACATCAGTAGTTACGTTCTTGCACTATACTTGTTTTGTTTTAAGTGGATGTTGTTTCCAGATAAATTTGGAGTAGAGAACTTTATGGGGAAAAAAGGTGAAGTGGAAAAAAGGAGGCTACAATCCGAACCTTAGCATACTTACTTAAAAAGAAATCCCAGAAACCTTAGTGCAGCCCTAAGAAATGGTGCATTATTATCTAGCAATTCAATTTTTTTTCTTTTTAGAGTGGTGCACGGATTAACATCTCAGAAGGGAACTGCCCAGAACGGATTATCACTCTTGCTGGACCCACTAATGCCATCTTCAAAGCTTTTGCTATGATTATTGATAAACTGGAAGAGGTGTGTGAATTTAATTAGAGGATCCTTGATGGGTTGAGGATATGACTATGAAATGCATTTGGGGTAATTAGCATGAATTGAAACTGTTTTGAGTAGGTTTAACTTGGAGATATTATTTTCTTAGAACCCATATTTTTATGAAGTAAATAATTTTTTTAAGATGATACTACATTTTTTTTTCTTATTCAAAAATAATGAGTGAGGGTCCTAAGCTGAGCAGATTCCCATGATAAGATGATGGTATTATTCAAAGGAGGGGGGAAAGCCTCAGTCTGATCGCATATCTTTCTGACAAATTTTATTAACAGATATACACTTTTTGTGAACTCCCTCCATAACTTATTTTGTCAAAACTTGTTAGCTGGAGAAATGCTACTGGACTTTTCTGATCCTACCATAGAGTAATGGCTTTCATCCTGCAATATACTCAAATGGGAAAGAGTTTAATTAGTTTTCCCACACAATTCCCTGAATTCTTAAAAAAAAATGTCTCTGAGTGCCTCTGATACAATATAGAGATATGTTTCAAAGAATGCTTCAATTGTTCTTCAAATCATTGCTTCTACTTTGCAGAAATCAGAAATGTAATAAATCTGTACTGTGGATTTTCCATTTATTACATTTTTATCCTGCCATGTAAACCTATATATAGTTACATATAAATGACAAGAGTCACAAATCAGCTAATATTCTGGTGGCTTGCTTTTCCTCACAACAACAACCCTGTGAAAGTGGGTTGTGCTAAGAGAGCAACAGACCTAAAGTCACCTCGCTATGGGAAGCCTAAAAATCAGCACCTTAAGCCAGGACCTTAATTTCCACTTGTCTGAAATGGTATAGGGTTTCCTACCGGAGCAGGAGGGTTGAACTAGAAGACCTCTAAGGTCTCTTCCAACTGTGTTATTTTGCTCTACTACTCTACCAAACTGGCCCTGTGAAATTATAGCCACTTGGGAAAATTTTCTCAATTCTGTCATCTCTAAACAGCTTTGGTCTCAATAAAATAGACAAAAATAGCAACAGTTCTTTTTAACCTTTGAAAATTTCAGTTGATGCTTCTGCCTGAGCTGCCTCAGAGTACAAAGCAGGCTGGCATAACATATGGCCAATAGCCCTATGTGTCTGCTGGTATTTTTTTTTTAAGTCAATAAATTTACTGCTGCAGGAGATGCACTACTTAGCATCTCCAGGCCTCTCCAGTATTGATGCTTCGTTGTAGCTAATTAGTGTGCCAGGTACTTCTTAGTAGCCCATAATTTTTTACTTTGTCAGTGTGTGTCCCTTTCCCCTCTACAAATTGTGCATGCTTGGTACAGAGGGAATTTGCTCCAGTTAGAATAACAGTAATAATAAATAAGGGGTGTCTCCATTTCTTCTGATTTTAGACTTTTGATTCTTCTGATTTGACTTTGTTTCCTCCTAAATCTGTACAATATCAGCTTTTTAAAGGCTGGAAATTAAAGAGCAGTCTGCTAAAGTCCTGCAGTGCCTTTTTCCAGTGGAATAGAGGATGGGAACATTTTGTAAGATAGCCTTTTTTTTTCATCTTCGCCTAAGTTATAATTTCAAAAGCAAGCCTGGAAGAAAATCCGTTCTAAAACATGTTTTTTTTTAGTATCAGAATAAATAGCAAAACAGTTTTGAGTTGTTCCTAAAATTAGCAGCTTTGTGAAGTCATTTAACATCCGTTAGCTGACTTCCCTGACCCTGCTGCTTCAATATCGTGCCCTTGGTCTACCAAATAATAAAGCATAGGAATGTAGTTTAAAATTACAAGCTAAAAAAGAGTAACCTTCAATGGAAAGCCACTTAAATATTAGAGTGTTCATTTGAAATGGTTGAAATTTGGCATTCTAAAACAGGCTTCTTAACTTGAAAGTCAGTGTCTAAACATGCACAACTTGAAACAGTCTTTTCTGCTTTATCGCCTCTTCAAAGCTTCAGCCTTTGTCTTTGAGTAGTGAAATATATATTTTTACTGTTCTTGGCATGGAAATTTTAACTTGCTTAGCAGAAAACTGCTGTAGCTATTGAGTTTAGGTTTTTAAGATAGTGCAGGTATCTCTTATGACTGAAGTTTTACAGATAAAAATATTGAACTGTAAGCAGGGTTTTATGTCTGATAGCTGAGCCTTTTTGAGATGGATGGGAAGACTAGCCTGTTTTAGAACTGATATTAAGCCTATATTTTCATGTTATATGAGTTGTTTCCCTGTTAGTATGTGAAATAAGGATATTTTGTTTGTAATATGTTGAATAAGAACTTAATTGTATACAGGGCTGTCAAAACTCCTGGCCCATGGGCCGGATGTGTCATGTGCTGCCCATGCCCATTTTAGTGAAGGGGGAAAAAGTCCCGATATGTCACATGATGCCGCTGTGATGACATGAGTTTTACATCCCTGCTCTAAGGGAAAATATGGGAGGAATTTCTTAAGATGGTCCAAGAATGAAAGAGCATATATTTACCTTATCAGAAGTTCCCTTGTTAGGAACATTGCTAATATCTACTGAGGACATGATGGAGGAGAGTTTAGTTATTTGAAACAGGAGTTGCAGGATGCTTCAACATAGTCTCCAGATGAAACTTTGCTTATTTGAAGTTTATTAATCTCTGTTTTCAGGACATCAGCAGCTCAATGACTAATAGTACAGCTTCTAGCAGGCCCCCTGTTACTTTGAGACTCGTGGTACCTGCCAGCCAATGTGGTTCTCTTATTGGGAAAGGAGGCTGCAAAATCAAAGAGATAAGAGAGGTGGGTACTCAATTCTGCTAGGATTGTGAGACAGTATACTGTGGGGGGAAAATATACTATCATTATGATTTCATCTTTTGCCAAACGGAGTAAACATGAATGTTTTCCATTGACTGCATCATTCTGCTTAATACTGTACTGTACAGCCATTTATATTTAGTGCTCATGAAACTGACAATAGAGGATGGCTGAAACCAAGCTCAATTATCTTTTTGGAAAGCTACTCTTCTCATTCACCTCTTTTTCTATCTCTGGCAATAAGTTGGTGTCAAAAAAAAAAATACCTTAACAGAAGAGTTATGCTGACATTCCCTGCGCCCCATTACTTTACTCACAACATCTTGGATGACCAACATCATTTGAATAATCCCTTTCATTAAAGAAATTAAGTACATGGCTTTGTGGATTGAAGCATATAGAACTGCTGAATCATTTGATATAATTACATTGGCAATTACAGTTTATCAGGATGTTACCCCTGTTAAAAATATAAATGACTTGATCCTAAGAATTGTAGATATTATATCAATAGCACTTAGACTTATATACCACTTTATAGTGCTTTACAGCCCTCTCTAAGTGGCTTACAGAGTCAGCATATTTTCTCCCAACAATTTGGGTCCTCATTTTACCCACCTCAAAAGGATGGAAGGCTGAGTCAACCTTGAGCCTGGTGGGATTCGATCTGCCAAATTCAGTCTAGTGGGATTTGATCTCCAATGGGAGTAGCTTGCAGTACTGCACTCTAACCACTGCACCACCGAGGCTCCTTTCAAAAGCAGGAAGGTTCTTTTGCTTTAGAATTGGGTAATTTACCCCTAACTGTAGTAAATTAGTTTTATTCCTACCATTCTAGAAAAGTTAAGAATGTGCATGGTTTTCTATTTTTGAGTATCTGTTTGAAGTTGAATTAGGCCTATAAATAATATTGTCCACAACAATTGATGTTGATCTTTGTAATTTGACAAAGTATTCTATTTTGACTAAAGTATTCATGTAGTATACCACATTGCAATCATTTTTTTTTCATTTTCAATCTTAAGAGCACAGGGGCGCAGGTCCAAGTGGCAGGAGACATGTTACCCAACTCTACTGAAAGAGCAATCACCATTGCTGGGATTCCACAGTCCATCATCGAGTGTGTCAAACAGATCTGTGTGGTCATGCTGGAGGTAATCTTTATTTTTATAAAGGCTTAACACTTTCACATAGACAGTAGATGTCAGAAGAGCAAAGAGAACAGGTTCATTGCCTAGTGGCCAGTTGATTTTTCATTTTATTTTGAGCAACTGATAAAAGATTCCCATGCTGTCAGCTGAATTACTATTTTATGTTTGCTCCATAAAGTGCAGCAAGAAAGCTTTATGAAGGAGAAAGCATATACCCCTTTTCTAGTAGCAGGATGATTTGTGTAAATCAGGGCTGTCAAACTCGTGGGCCGGATGCGTTGTGCTGGCCACGCCCATGCCCAGTTTAGCAAAGGGGATAAAAGTCATGATACGTCATGTGAACCCATGAGTTTAACACCCGTTAAACACCCCTGTGCTTAAAATGTCATTTAGGTAAAGGATTTTCCAAAGGATCACAATTGGTTCATTGTCTTGATTAGCCAGAAAGCTGAATTGTCTCTTCAATTATTTGCACAAAGAGGAATATGAAAAAAAAATCAGTGCTATGTTTCTTAGTAAAAGCTTTTCTTATCGTCACAGTTCTATGTCATTTGTCTTCATTTTGTAGAAATAATTTATTTGCTTCTAGATTTCCTAGTTGTCCTGTTTTAAACTATAGCATTTCTGTTTTTACACTTGTATCTGTTGAAGGAGGTAACTCTTGCCTGAAAACTCAGGCCACAAGGAAACTGCCTTCAAGCATCAAGAGTATTTTTTTTTCTTTTGCAAGAAGGTTGATGTGATTGCTGTTCAGAGGCAAATCAAAGAATTGTAGAAGCCATAGATACATAGCCATAGATAATTGTGTAGTTCAGCCTGTTATTTAAGTATTCTGGCAGATAGTATCTGTAAGAAGTCCCTATTGATTAACCATGTTTTCCTTTGGCTCTTTGTAATCTAGTCTCCCCCAAAGGGTGTCACCATCCCCTATCGGCCCAAGCCATCCAGTTCTCCAGTCATCTTTGCAGGCGGTCAGGTAAGGACATTCCTCTTGTTGGGCAAGGGTGAGGGCAAAACAGCAGTAGCCTACCAAGCTTCAACACTGCCAGCACACATCAAACTACTCTGCATGCTTCTCACCTGCGCTGCCCATCTGGCCAGCACAGTGCTATCTCTGCTGCTTTGGTTTTGTTCTTTGGAGGCTGCTCTCAAATGTTCACAAAACTCTGGTCTCTTTGGGAAATTAATGTAGTCAGCACTGTGGTTTGCAGGATTTTGTTGGCATTTATAATCCACTCCAACCATAAGACTGTTTGCAATCTCTTTTATCTGACCTCTCAATTTTGAATCAGCTTTCAAATTAGTGATTATTCTAATCTGAGAAGATTATTAATTCTGCAGAACCATAGTTCAAAAGCAGCAGGGGCTGAATTGAGACGGGTGGATATTGGGAGAGTTGTGTCCTAGAGGGCTGAGAAAGTGAGGAGTTGCTGGTTGATGCCACTGTACCTTTGAGCACAAATTCGGGAATATCTGGGAATTGCTTCTTTTAACTTTCTTCATCCTTTTAAAAGGAAATGAGTGTCAGTTTCTTTTTAATGACACATGAAGGAGTACCTGTGGCTAGTTTAAAAATAAATGATTGGGGTACAATTATTTTATTCTGCTTCAAGCACACAGGAATATGAGGCACAAATATGTTAATTTTCTGATAAATTGTTACGGCCAGTGCATGACTTCAGTCTCTCAGCTGGCTGGAATCCTATGTTAAGCATTTTCAGTGACATTCACTTGGTGGACTGCAAGTGCTCAGATATTTTAGCTGGACTTGAAGATCTTTGTGATCATTTTAGATAGACTTGGTTTGAGGTTGAAGCATGCACTTCGGAAAAGCGGGTCTCTCAGAACTGTGTGTCCAGGGAAGGCTCTTGAGTATGTGGAATTGCAACATACAGACATTCAACTGCTTTTGAGCACAGTGCCTCAAGGCCCACTTTTAAGTTTATTTTTTTGAAAGGGGCTGCATTAATTTTCAGATGCTTCAGAGATGGATTGGGTCAAGTGGACTAAGCCAGCCTGAGATTGTCAAGATAAGCAATGATGGCACTGGGAAATAGATTTCAGTCAGTAACAGAAATGTAGAGGCAGCAGCTGGAAAGGCCTGGCTGCAACGTACCCAGTGCTATATACATTTATATGCTACTTACATTGGGATATCTTGCTGGGGGAAAGGTGCTGTCGTGATCTTGTTCTTGCCTCAATCCCTTCCTCTTTCTTCCTTGCCCCATTCATATTACCTACCTTCCAGAAGCTCTTGATAGCTTGCTAAGCAATTAATTGGCAGTGCAAAGGCACTTGGGAGGTTACCGAAGATATTTGAAGTAGGTCACTTGCATCCTAGAAATTGATCTTGTGGCAGAGTAGACCCATTAATGCCATTAGAATAAAATACTTTATATTCATGTAGTCCCCCTGTCCTTGAAGTTTAAGGTAGTTGGGGTTTGCACTCAGGGAAATCTCACATTGTCTTTGCTATTGAGTTAAGAGTAAGCCAGCATTTGCCTAGTAGAGATTAACCCTTGATCAGAGTAAGTTTTATGTGACTTTGGTGTTAGCGAAAGGTTTCGGATTGACAGCCCTGGAGACTGAAGTCCTCTATTTATCCACAGGACAGGTACAGCAGCGGCAGTGCAAGCTACCCCCACACCGCCCCATCAATGTGCCTCAACTCTGACCTGGAGGGACCACCTCAAGAGGTGAGAGGGGAGTTCAGTCTCCATGGCCCATTCAATCCTTGGCCTCTTTGAGACTGCCAACAAGGGTGGCAAGATTGGTGGTGGCGGCTTGTGCTGTGAACTCCTGTTCATTGGGAACTGGATTAAGGCCACCAAACAGTACCTGGCAGGCCAGTAGGCAGACCTGCAGGTGGCAACTGCTTGGCCAATTCCAACCAGGGCCTTATTTCTCCCCATGCCCTACCAGTGAGAGATAAGTTCTTCCAAAGCTTCACTTAGTGTTAAGCAAGTCCCCATACAGTGACTGCCTTGCTGGGTTTCTTCAGTAGGGTTATTCTTAAAATCATCATGTTTGGCTGGCTGCTGCTTTCTCCTTATTCTTCCAGATGTATTTCTGCCATCCAGTGCCTGACTGTAATAGTCCAGTATAAAGTTTTAAAGGGATGGGGATGAACACCCAGCTGGTTCTTTTTAGCTGTTAAAACAGTTGGAGCTATAGGAAGTAATTAATCTTCCCTTTGAATCAACAGTGCAGAATGTGTAGGGCAGGAGGGCTTGTATCACTATCTAGTCCTCTGCTTAAACAACAAATCTTCACCAACAACCAGCTGTTAATACTAATCATTTTTGTGGTGGGGAACACTTTCCCTTCAAACACTATATCCACCTAGCTAATACAGGGAGCCCCTTTAAGAGACCTGCTTTCAGGCTCCACACCAACAATTTTCCCCTCAGCTTTCTGGCTTCCTGGCTAGTTGAACTCTTATCTGTCACTGGGTGGCTGTCCAATGGTTTTTAATAGGACTGTTTTCCTCCTTTTTGTAGGCCTATACCATTCAAGGACAGTATGCCATTCCACAGCCAGATGTAAGTTTTGTTTACACTTCTTGTCTTGAAATCACCCACTTCTCCCTTCAAAATTTCTCCATGCTTTCTCAACAAGCCACTTTAGAAGTCTGTTTTAATTTGAAACCACAATCCAACCTAAAATGACCAAAACCCCAAATTTTGTTCAGTTCTTTATGTAATCAACCTTAAATCTCTCCTCCTTTTTCTGTGTCCTGTGACACATACTTGCCCAGCAAAACTTGGCATTCTATCCAAGTTCCAGTCCCTGTCCCACAATTTGATATCAGATCCCCCAAACAAACAAAACAAAACTCCATGGTATACTGTCATTGTGGTTCTTAGTAAATGGCATAGGGCATTGGGTGTAGTGCACTTCCTGGTGGTGGAGGGGAAGCTAGCCTCAGACTTGAGCTTTCATCTCTAAACATGATGGCCAGCACATCATGTAGTCACTACAGGTGTCGGGCTTTTGCTTGGGATGCCTTTTCTTGGCACACTTTCTACTAATAAAACCATTAGCTGTCTTCACTTGATGTGAAAGGACTTTTTTCCCCCTCCCTGTCCTTCTTTACTAATACCTTCTGGTGTGTGAGATAGTTGTAGTACTTCTCATGGAAGGGCACATAGGAATTGATCTCTGCTCATGTAGCATGCTTAGAGCAAGAAAGGGTGGAGCTGGGATGAGTGAGTCTTAAGACCAAGAGCTATAGAAATTTGCACTGTTTAAGATTGGGGAGAACATCTGACTCCATTCTGGTCACTCATGATATACCTCTCCCCTCCAAATGCTTGACAGAGTCCTGCATGGTGTGGTCCCAAGCACCACTGCAAATCAGTCTCTGTGTTATTTTGCCTGTTTGTGCTTTGTCTCCTGGTGTTTGTCACAATTCACTGCAGATGCCTTCTGTTGAGCCAGGGTTTTTTGAGATGGGTGTTGGCTTCACACCCCATTGGTGCTTTTCTACTGTCTGTACCCATCTCTGCTCAGGGAAGCGCTTGCTCCTCAATCCAGTTTTCCTCCTGAACTACCCTATCCCAAGGGGCAGCACCTCATGCTCAGCTTGCAGGGTCTGTTTTTCTTTAAACTGTGCTGAACAAGTAAGTCTGCAAAATTCCTAACATCCATCTTTCTCTCTCTCTCTTTCTAGCTGACCAAGCTGCATCAGTTGGCAATGCAACAGTCACACTTTCCAATGTCTCATGGCAACACTGGATTCAGTGGTATGAAAATGTTGTTCTTTATTATATAAGCTAGCAGTCCAAGAATCTCCACTTGGCCTTTTACGATGATTGCCTTAAGCTCATTTTTTCACTTAAAAAGCAAAGGATCCACAGGTACCAATCTTGAAAAACAGATGACTGTTACTATCCTCAGGAACAAAAAACATTGTGTTGATTTTAAAGAGAATGTTTGATGCTGCTTCCTCCTTTGGTCCTTTCAATAACATTGCCAGTTGCATCTTGCCTTCCAATTATTATGGTAGAAATAGTTGTACCAAGTTGTATAAAAGTTTGCCTTGTTGCTGAAAGTCTGATAGGACTTCGGCTAGGACCACCACACTTACTATCCCTTGTATTTTGACAGGCGTTGAATCCAGCTCTCCAGATGTGAAAGGCTATTGGGGTAATGACTGAAAAAAAAACCTAGTTACTCTGTTGTGTATGTTCATAATGGTAGGAGAGTCTTTCCCAGTTACCAAATTCTGCTAACTGCGTTATAGTGCAGGGGGGAAAGCCTACACCACATGATAAAAGTGCAAAATCATATTTGATATTTTTTTCTTTCTGTAAAATATGGTGTGCTGGACCCTATATTGGAGAGCAGATAATAATAGAATGAATAAGTCTATTCTCATGAGCTGTTTGCTAATGAAGATAGCAGGGCAGCTACAAAAGTCCACACAATAGCTATATTGGGTTGATAAACATAAAAATGGTATTATACACAAGCGTCTTGAACAGTACAGATGGTACTGTTATTATTTGTTCAGGCTTCTGTGCAGTTCCAGTAAAAAACAACTGAGATACAGCCTCTGTTTATTGTATAAAGTAAAAACTACAATAACAAATAAAATGAACAATAACAGACCACAAAACTAAATACAGCACCAAGATAATCGACGGCAACCACCCAGAAGGTGCCACATGGATGATTCGCCAGTCCCTTTGAAAAAGGCAGAACTTAATGGCCTTCCAGAATCCCAGCAGAATTCTGATATCTGGAGTATGGTGTTCCAGAGAAGGGAATGGAAAAGGCTTACACCCATGGGCCCTGGGACAATAGTCCCAGGTCAGGGGTCAGGTCCCAAATGAGCCCTCTTTTCCTGTTCTTATCAGATGCGTAGATATCAGAGGAAGTAAGAAGTCTCTTGAGAGTTGTGCCATGAGGCAGCAATAACTATGTACAACTAAAACGTATACTGATGGATGTGAGTGTTTGCTTTGGGTCTGTTGTTTATTACAACTTGTTGGAAATTATTATATAAAGGATGATAATTGATTTTTTTTTCATTGTTCATAAGAAGAGACTGTATTACTACTTCGTTTTGCTCTAGCCAAGCACAAACATTCATTCTTGTCTCTTATAATCAGAGTTTACCAAAAAGAGAGAGAGAGAGAGAGAGAGAGAGAGAGAGAGAGAGTCAGGCTTAAGCTTAACATTTTATTTTGTTCATTTGCTTGAACGCTTCAAGATTGTAATTTTTTCAGCAGCAAATGATAGCCTGATTGGCATTTCAGTTTTGCACTGTGCTGATTATCTCAACTTTAAACTTGTTTTGATCTCTTTCTGTGTGTTAGCAGGTTTGGATGCATCAGCTCAGACTACTTCTCATGAACTCACCATTCCAAATGATGTAAGTATTTTTCAAACATGCCCACTTGGGATAAAGCTCTCTATTCTGGATTGTCTTGGGATACCATTTCAGGAATTTCATTTCAGGGAAATTATGGTATGTGCTATAATCTAGATAGCTGTTCTATTTTAAGTTTAGGGCATAGTGAGAGATGGGAAGAAGGCATTTAAATTACCTGTCCTTGACTTACAGCTGCAATTTGGGCCAGAATATCCATTGTTGAGTCATGCCCAATTTTACAACATTTTTGCCATGGTTGTTAAATGAATCGTTACAATAGTTAAGTGAATCTGGCTTACCCCATTGACTTTGCTTGTTGGAAGATGGCTGAGAAGGTTGCAAATGGCAATCACATGACTCCAGGATGCTAGTTGCCAAGCAGTTGAATTTTGATCATGTAATTGTGGCGATGCTACGATGGTCATAAGTATGAGGACTGCTCAGAACTCAATTTTTCAGTACCATTCATTATAATTTAAAACAGTCTCTAAAGGAATGGTTGTTAAGTTGAAGGCTTACCTATTCATGAATGATGACACCAAAACATCTAGAAGTCTAAGGTGTATCTTAGATTATGGTTCTGTAACTGAAAAGGAAAGGAACAGTTATACTTTCTCTTTGTAGTCTTTTGACTACAAACATTGCAACTTAGAATAAAGAAAAGTCTTTACAAATTAAAACTTGGATTAATGATTAGTTTGAAGGGTATTACGCTGGCTCTCTGAGAAGAAGCGTTTAGCATACAAAAATTGCACATCTCAAAATTAATGCAATTATGAACCTTTCAAAAGAATATTGATTATGAGCACCAAATGCCGTGCTGTTATCTTGAAGACACAGTTTGACTATTAACATTCAGGGGTGCCATTAGGTTGATTTAAACAGCACATGTTGAAATTGAGTATGTGCTGCTCTGAATCCAAAAGACTTGCTTTGAGCCCAAATACATTTATGTTTTGCCTTGTTCCTCTTGTAGTGACTTTTTTGATAAGAGATGCTTTACTCATGAATAATACAGCCCAATATGGTAGAAGGTGGACTCCGTGGACTCCCCCCATTGCCTTAATTTTACTTTACATTATAGAGCATATAATGATATAAAACAAGTATAAAATTGATAGCATTTGCTCTTTTTCTACTAAGAGCGAAATGACTAGGTTTTAAACTGCTTTTCTAAAGAAAGTTATGATTCTTTGGTAATATGGGAATACTGTACAAAAGATAACATTTGTTTGTCTAACTAGGTTAACACTACAGGACAATTTTGTTCATTTGAATTAACGTATGCTTAATATGCCAGTTGGAAAACAATTTAAGAAAAGGTCTTTTAACAATAGTGAAGCTTCCTGATAGAAAATAGCATTTACATAGTTTCTAGACATCAGCCTCATCCAAGTCTGAAAACAGTACAAAAACATTTTTCACATTTTAGATTGCAATTTGATTAAGATTTTGTTTTCTTTTTTTTAGCTGATTGGCTGTATCATTGGGCGTCAAGGCGCCAAGATCAATGAGATTCGCCAGATGTCTGGGGCGCAGATCAAAATTGCCAATCCAGTGGAAGGATCTACTGACAGGCAGGTTACTATAACTGGATCTGCAGCCAGCATCAGCCTGGCTCAATATCTAATTAATGTCAGGTAAGTTTTTAGAATACTGCTTATTAATGCATGTCTCAGATGATACAAGAAATGTCTATTTTTTAAAAAAAACCTTTTAAAAAGATTTAAAGTTCCTAATTGCCCCCCCTTCCCCCACTCTTGTGCAGAAATAGTGCAAAACTGCTGTTTAGTGCACAGGAGCTACCTCATCTTTACAGATGTATGGGTTGAGATTGGGAAGGTATTGGAGTTCTTATAGGTGGAGGAGAGAAATAAGACATGCAGTACATCCTTCACTGCATTGTAGACCTTGGGCTTCCTTTAAAAAAAAAATTATCAGTAGCTGTCTTCTTAAAATGTGTTTTTATGAAGGCAAGCTAGACTTGGAATTGCTAAGTTCTTTTTATTTTTTTTTAAAGAACTGCTTAGTTGGGCTCCTAAATGATAATAGTATGCCATTTATCAAGAAAAAGGTAGGGGTAGCTCTGCCCCAGGAATGTAACTTTGGCCACTGCTCCTGCAGTTCTTCATCTCCATATATGCTTTTGCTTGCAGCGAACTTCAGTAATGAGCTGCAGTGGGGCTATGCAGCAAACAATGGCAGCTTCTGGGGCTCTGTCCTTACAATCCCCAACTGGCAAGTAGCCTTTACCATACGATTTTGTGAGGCAAAATCCAAATTATCGGCTTAACAGAAAATAATTTCTTCCATAATTAAAAGTCCAGACCCGAACAGCTGGTCTTCTATGTCCTGACACTCTTACTTGCCATCTATGCTATGACTAAAGTATCCATTGTAAGAAAGTAAGCTATGTAATGTTAAGAATCTACAGTTTAGTTTCAGGGATGCTAGAGAATAACAAACAAGTATATTCCAGATGTGAAGCTGTTGACATTTTAAAAACTACCCAGAAATCTCAGATGTCTTTGAACAGAAGTGGCCATTTTGGGATTGCCCAGGAAACTCATGTTTCAATTCAGTAGCTAAATGTTAGCGTAGGATCCTCTATTGGAGTGAATATTTTTTTCACTCATTGTTATGAAGACCTTCTAAAATTCTTCTCATTAAAGACTCTCGTGTTCTCCCCAATTAAATTTATGCTAGAACTGTAATGTAATGTGGTGGTGGTGATAGTAGCAACTGCAGAAATATATTTTGTAAGTGACTTAATGACATTTGCAAATGGCTGCTGTGCAATCAAAGAGGGATAATAATAGCTTCAGACTGAACTCAAGGACTTGGAATGTTTTGACATACATAGAGCCTAAAAAGAAGTATTGTACGGGAAATAACTAGAAATAAAGTGCTTCGTACATAATTATGACCCACATTGTACAGTTTCCTTCTAAATTGTGTGTCTTATTTTGGTTGCTCAATCTTTTTGCAAAATTTTATTAGTTTTGGCTGATCTGGTATTAAGCAATAGGGATGAACCACTCTATGCATTAAGCAGGGGAAAAAAGCCAACCCCCTCTCCTAATCTACATTCTAAGATGCATAAGAAAGTATAAGTCTAGCTATATCAAGCAGAATAACTGCATCATTTTCCTGCAGAAAGCAAAATAAAAATGTTCCATGTGCAGAGCATAGCTTACTCAAAACATCGTTCTGTAAAGTTTCAAGAGACTTCCAACCTCTGAAGATTTATATCATAAGAGATTAATAGCAAGGATTTGCTTCATTTTTCATTCTAAAACAGTAAAAGTAGGCAGGCAATAGTCTGCTAATTTTTTTTCCCCATCATCCAATCTGCAGAAAAAAAGTAATTAAAGAGATTACTTCAGGTACATTTAAAATTTCAAAGGACTAAATCAGTGGATTGACTTTAGCATAGCCCATAAATAGCATATTAGCAGCAACAGTATATTTTTCTGTTGGAGCTTTTTTTGCATATTATCCTGAATACTCAATAGCCTAGCAACCCAATTTCAGATAAATATACATTGATCTTTTGTAAATATACATGATATTGATCTTTTGGCAAACTTACTGTAAAATAAAGCAAAACATATAATGGAGAGACTGCACAAGTACAAATTCCATTACAATTTAAGATAACCTGACCCCTAGCAAAAGATTTATTAAAATAACAGTACAAGTAGTCCTCGACTTACCGCTATAATTGAGCTCAGAATTACAGTCCTACGTCACTGCAGTTTATAGATTGAGGCATCCACATAACTGGAAATAATTTGGCTATTTTTGTGGCAGTCAGGCAACCCCATTTGTTTGGGCATTTTCAGAAACCAACAAAAACCATTGCAAATTGCACTCATGTGACTGCTGAACAATGCAACCATCCGATATGCAGTCACATGATGGTGAGGAATGCACAACCATTTGCAACAGACTGGGATGCTTTAGGTCACTAAGGCAATAGAGCGTCCATTCTACGACTGCCATCATTTCAAATGGTTGTTAAGGGAGGACTATCTGTAAAACTGACAACTGGATAGGTAGCAGTTATGCAGTTTCCTTTCTTCAACTAGCTGTTGCCAGTCTCAGGGATGGCAATTTTGCCTGCTGCTTTTTTAGCTAAATCCCATTTAAAATCTTCTAAATCCAAGCCCTATTGTGGGGCATTGGAATATTCAAAACCAACATGGAATGAAGCGTTCCAAGTTGCCCTATGTTTGGGATAAAACTTAAAAATGGTAGACATTTTGTTTGAACGCAAAATGCTCAGTTGCTGTTCTGAATATTCAAGCTTGGAATGTTTACACATACCTTGATGTTTTTGGTAGATAATGTAGGTTTTTGTGTGTGTGTGTGAACTTGAGCTTCAATAGGAGAAGCAATAGCCAATGCAGAAGCATCTCAATGAAAAGAAAACAATTACTTCTATTGTCTATGTATTATCTGGGTAGTCTCAAAACATTGTGCCTCTTAACCGATAAAAGTGTTTATCAATAGAGAATGAATTCTGTGGGTACAGTAAGTGAAAGAGAATACATCCAGAGCATAAGGTGCATTTTTGGATGAAAGTAAACTTGTGAATCCTGTTTTCTAGACAAGCACAAGTTGTTTTGAAATCTAAATGAGTACGATGGTTAAAAACCTCAGATCAGCCTACAATTCATTGAACTGTTTCTGACAAAAATAAAATAAGCCCTACCTCTGGAATTTGATTTTATGAAATCCATTGTTTTAAATGGCCTCTCCAAAATAATTTATTTTCTTTAATTAATATGGAGAAAAGGTGACGCTGAATTCCTGGAGTTCATTTAGGACTTCCTGTTTGGTATAGTACCATTTTATAGAACTCAGCACAGTGTTAATGTTGGTTTTGCTACTTCCAAGAGACATTTGAATACTGCAGTCTGTGTTAAATATGAAATAATAGTTGAGAAAGCAAAGCAAAGAATGCTGGGAGAACTTTTGATAATAAACATGACCATGTTGGTTTAATTCTTTGCTGTAATTTCAAAGGGTGGTATGTAGTTCTGTATTAAACAACAAAATGGCCACTTCTGAAGTCAAAATAAATTGGAATTATTCATAATGGCATTAGGGTTGAGACCCAGTGGGCAATGTTTAGGGGGGCTTTAAATGGACCTTGGTACATCTAGAGAATGTTGAGATTCCCTGGCAGCCAGCATTCTCTCCCCATCCCATCTTTCTTCTGGCTATGCTGTTTCCAAACCTTTCCAGATTAGGTTCATGCTATTTAAGCTGTTTTGTGTCCTGTGCTTTTTGTGTGGTGTTCCCATCCACCCACCCGTATTTTTGTTCCTTTTTTCCTCTGTTACAGTTTAGAAAGCGCTAAACCCTCCTCCCAGGCAGCCTCCGTCACGATCCCCGACCACCTCAGCATCAACCTCTCTCAACCCTCCACCCCTTCTTCTTCTTCCTCCTCCACCACCACCCCCTCGCTTGCGACAGCAGGGGTCTCCGACGCACCCTCCAGCCTCCCCAACCCTCTTCCGACCGCCCCCTGTGTCTCCAGTCTGCTTGGCATGAAACCCGTCCCTCTCCTGGCTCTAAATGTTGTGTCTGCTGCTAAGGGTGCCTCCACCACCTCAGCTGTGCCATGTGTTACTAACAAACTGAAAACGGAAAAACAGAGATTCTCTCCCTACTGAGAGTCTGCTTGTGGCCTTAGAGGAACAGCAGATTGTTTTTCAGCAATGGGGAATCCTGTAGAGGAGATTTGGAAGAGATTTTTTTTTTAAAACTTCAAAAACAGAAATGAGCTTGTGATTCTTTAGAATGGAGTTTCTTTTTTGCTGCCTATCTCCACTAGGTCAAAGACAATTGAACAAGTGTATTAATCAGTTTTGGAGTCTAGTAGTAATCTTGATTATATAGCTTGTAGCTGTTGCTTTAGTAGATTTTGTTTGCATTGTTACATGAAATAAGGTGGGTGGGCAAGGGTTGGTGGGGTATGGGATTCTAGCATTTGTTAATAAAACTATTCATTTTGTGATACCTTGGTTTAAGCTGTTGCAAAGAGGCTACTTTGGTCAAACCTGTCTCAATGTCTGTCTTGTAATAAAGCTATTACAGTGAGAATGTACACAGATGTGGCTGAATTGGATCCAGACTATATAACTGCAAACTGGTGGCTATCATATTGCACACCCAGGCTAAAAGTCTTTAAACAGATGTCGATTATTGTCCTAGAATAGTTTTCCTCAGCCTGATAGCTTCCCCCCCCCCCCCCCCCCCCCCCCCAACCNNTCCCCCCCCCCCCCCCCCAAGTGTTTGGGACCAAAATTTCAGTCATCCCTGCCTGCTGCCGTATTGCCTTGGGGTTGATGGAAATGTTAACAGAAAATATATATCCTATTAGAGAAGGCTTTCCTGGAGTGTAATTCAATAATTAAGCTCTATGCTTGGGAAGCTGTAACCATTCAGTATACAATTGTGAAGTTGCCAACTGAAGGCAGGGAGTAGTAGGCCTTGTGCACTGTGTTTGCATTCAGGCTATGGCTTGTCCATGAAAATTCCTAGCTAGCATGTTTATACATTCACGTGTTTGGTAGAAATGTGACACATTTCTTTGCACATACAGTATGTCCTATACTTTTGTAGGGGTTGCTGTAGGTCTCTGAAAAACGCAAGGGCCTCAGATACTTGGCTTTCTCTACATCCAAAACTACGTTATCACTAAGGAGATAAAAGAACTTGGATCAGCAAGCACACTGTAAACAGCTTTATTAGTGCTGCAAATCCACCCTTCTTTTGCCATACGTTCCAAAAAATCAAATAAAAGATCTAATCCTCAAGTTGATAGATGAGTAGCCCAGAGCTATAGTATAAAAACCTCATTATTATTGATGAAAATATTAGCTTGTGTATAGTGTCTTTTAAGAGATGCTGCTTTGGCCATGTAGTTTGTCTTGAAAGCAAGCCTTCTGCTAAAGCTAGCCAGTTGACTTCTCTTGTCCCAGCAAATTCGAACTTTAAAGACCAAAAAAGTCACCTGTTTTCACCAATAAGGACTTTTTGGAAACAGAAGGTGGACAAATAGGATAATGTAATAAAAAGCAGAGCTCTAGTGTTTAACATGGTGCTCATATTATTTTCCCATCTGAATCAGAATCACTTGATTTTTAGCCTGGGATTGCCGCATGAACATTGCAGTTTAAAAAAAAAAAAGAGGGAATGTTTATGAATTTTCAAAGTGTTGAGGTAACACTGAATAACAAAAGGTAATTGTTAAAATTGATAAGAATTGTGTGCTTTTGTATTAAAATTGGAACAAGTTTGAAATGGCAATTAGATTATGGGGCTACATAATTTTGGACTTTGCATTCAGGGATGTGAAGGGTCTAATCTGATCCTATTATAAGGGATGGGATGGCCATTAACTGGCTGACTTACGCAGTTATGTTAAATCTTTTTTTCCTTTAATAATAGTAGGAGTCTTTTTTAGTAATTGTTTCTGCAGTTTGACTTTCACAATTGTAACTTTTTTAAAAAAAATCTGTTCTGCTGTAGTGTAATCACATCAAGTAAAAATTGTCCACTCTTAACCAAGCTTATGGATTGGCCGTCTGTTTCATAGTATCTTGTAGAGACTGATTTTTGTGACCGGTAAGATGGTGATGTGTTGTCCAGAAGCTATTTGTTACATTGCACAAACACTAGTTCTCAATAATAACTATATCAAACTTACAGTATTGGGAAGTGGGTATCACTACTTGACTTCTGCATTTGGCTTCATTTTTTAAAAATGAAGATTGCATCCACATCCACCTTTACACTTTTTCCAATCTTTAACACTGTTAGTTTTATGATGCAGCAGGAAAATAATATTTCTCTGCCAAATTATATCAAGGCAGGCACACTTTACATGTGTTATGTGGCATGTGCAAAAATTATAGATTTTAAAACAGCTGGCTTCATTGATAGTGGGGAAAATTAGTAGCAGGTCTTTTCTGGGTTTGGGTTATGCTCCCAAAGTTGCTTATTTCACAGAAATTACAAGATAGAGTCTTAATTCTCTATAACCTGTTATTCCTGAGCCATGACTTGTTCATAGCAGTGATCTATTGTTAGATCTGTAAATTTGATTTGAATTTGTCCTGGCTTTTTGGAATGTGGAATCATACTCTCATCTCCAAGGTACAGCTACACAATGAGGGCCAAGTAGCAGAAGCAATTTGAGATTCATTTTTCAATATTTCAAGTTCACACATATCTGTTCTGTATCTTGAAGGTCAAAACATACAAACCAAGAGGAGATGCTGCTTTTCAACACACTATAGCAAAACCCACTCTTCCTTAGTCCTTTCTAATATAGGAATCAAGAATAAGTGATTGCTCTTACCAGTGTGATTAAAAAAGCTGTATTTAATACATAATCCATTAATGGTATGCAGTGAGCAGTTAACTCTTTAAAAAAGAAAGACATTTCCAGTGTTTGCTAGATTATATTTGGGGGCGGGTAAGGAAGGCTAAACCAGCTTTGCTCAGATGTGACACACTTTTCATTTTGTGAAATAGCCTTCCCCCTTGACTATACCAATTTGGGACTTCCGGAAGTTATATTTCCATAAATCAGCTTAGGAAGGCTGCCCTGTAAAAACAACACAAAAATAATGGTAAACTACTTGGATGTACTCAAACCTCTTACTGTATTTAGTAAGCACGAGCTGTTCTTTGCCCTTGTTTCAATGGGTCTGTCTTCAAATTCTTTTTGTCCTTTTATATGGCCAAATCAGTCCTTCCCCAATCGTGCTATCCTTGGCTTCCAAGAAGTCTTAACTGTTACTCCACGGAAAACTGCCTTGGGTCATTCTATTAACAAAGGACTGGGAAGTTTCAGTTATTCAGTAGTATATATAGGGTCTAATTTTAATCACTCTTCTACCCCATTCTGGCCTGATTTGTGGCAAAGACCTATTCAGCTGAGCCTTACCCATTTGTGTTGCCTAATCCTTGTCCTATTGATTTGGGTGCAGCTTGTCAGTGAGTCTCTGTCAGAGAGCCTCCTTCCTAAAAGGTAAGTTTGTATAGCATGGCTTCTGCTTAAATATACAGACCTCAGGCTGTAGATTTCAAGTGGTTGAAGACTTAATGTTTTTTTTTTTAATAAAATAGTTTTATTAGCAAATCTGTTATTTGTTACCAATCAGTGGATTAAGACGTGCCTTCATGATGGAAACAAAGTGGAGAATTCATCATCCCCATCCCTCCATTTAGGGGCTTTGATTTTTACAAGCAAATATCAATTTAGAATATTTTTATATTTTTATAGGCAGAATAAAACCAATTCTGCTGTAAGCATCAGTCAGCTGTAAAAGTTGTATGAATTGTATTATATTTAACAATTTGAAAATCGAGGTTGGTGAAGAACAAATTTCTCTTTTAAATCAAAACCATTTCCTGTAGCTTTTAATGATTTGACTTAAATCTGATCTTTTTTCAATACCTGAACATACATAACCAACCGAGCGTTCTAGGCAATAACCATGGGACTATGAATTCTAGTCCCAGTTTAGGCATGAAAATTGGTTGGGTGACATTTGGGACAGTCACTCTCCCTCAGCCCAACTCCCCTTGCAGGATTCTGGGAGAATAGGGGGAGTATTGGATATGTTTGCTGCCTTGATTTATTTATAAAAATAATAAAGGCAGGATGAAAATGAACTAAAAAATTGGCAGCCAAGTCACAGGCTATATGTTTCAATATGCTAATAAAAGCAAACTCTACTTCTAAAAATCTCCGGTGAACCTGAATTCTGGCAACTGTTTTAGCTAGTGCGCACACATGCAGAAGGTGCTGAATATTTAAGACTTTACTGGAAGCCATGCTTGATATGGGAATGAATGTACAAAAGCTGACCTTGGATATCTCAAGGCATTCAAGATTGTTATTTGTGTGTTGTAGCTGCGTCTATATTAACTGATATGTGGGGCATTTGCCCCTGAAAAATTAGTTCAAAAATACCATATGCCAAATACAACTTTTCTATGAACAATATACTTCTTATGGTTGAAAAAAGCCATGTTATAAAGCAGAATTTGGACCTGTGTCAAAATCTGTTTTTATTTGTCTACGTTTGTTAAAAGACTTTAACTTTTGTTTTCATTGTAGGCTTTCTTCGGAGACTGGTGGAATGGGAAGCAGCTAGGACAATGCCACCAACCTCACTCATTACCCGTTTCTGCCGTTCATCCCCATGATCCATCTGTGTAGTTTTTGAGCAGTCAGCAATTCCAGGTTTTAACTAGTTTGTAAATTTTCAGTTCTACATGCTTTACCCATTCATTCATGATTTTTTTTTTAATTGCAGCATTTTAATTCCTTTTCTCTGTTCAGCTGTTAAAATGCTGATTCATATTTTAGTTTAAGCTTCTTCCCCTTTCTTGGCTCATGAAGTTTTTCTGTTATGTCATGAAATGTAAGAGTGGAATTAATACATTTCAGTTTAGTTCTGTAATGTCAGAAATTTTTCAAAAAAATAAAAAGATGGACTGGAGTTTTTTTCCTTGTGAATAGAAATGTGTGGTGCTCTTGAGTCTTTATCACTGGTCTTCATTATTTCTTCAGACTTCAGAAAAACTTCTTAGTATGGATTGCAAAATTGTGACCATCATGGGTGAGGGAGGGGAGTGCTGTAACCAGAAAGAAGAATGAATTTTCCCACATTGGAAGATGAATTGGGAGGGAGCAGTTGGCCTTCAAATGCAGATGGCTATGCTGTAGGTTTGGGTTATCGTGAAGTCTAAATAATGGTTAATTCTTCTCTCATTTGAGAAGATTGCAGATAATCCTTGACTTACAACTGCAGTGGAGCCCAACGTTTCCATTGCTAAGAAAGACAGTGAGTTGTGTCACATTTTACAACTTTTCTGCCACAGTTGTTAAGTGAATTAATGTGGTTGTTAAGTGAACCTGCTTTCCCCCATTGAATTTGCTTCTTAGAAGCCAGCTGGGAAGGTTACAAATGATGATTATATAACCCCAAGACAGTGCAACTGTCACAAATTTATGCCAGTTGTCAAGCAGCTGAATTCTGATCATGTGATCCATAGGGATGCTGCAATGGATGTAAGTGTGAAAACTGGTCATAAGTTAACTTTTTTCAGTGCTGTTGTAGCTTTGAACGGTCACTGATGGTTGTAAGTTGAGGACTATCCTATAACATTAAGTTTCTCCTACACTGCATTTTTTTTTTAAAAAGTGCTTGTATACTCTTGTTCTGTCTTTAACTTAACTTTCTGGTTGAATATAAAGACAGATAAACTGTACAAAGGCTTCCATACAAAGTTTCTTTATTGGATTGTAATAGGCATCCTCAAGGTATAACTCACAGGTTGAGATTCATCTAATTCATCTGATCTTTGCATAGTCGTCTTCATAGTGTGAAAATATAGTTATCTTCAAAAGACACCAGCACGATGCTGGTGTCCAGGCAAGAATAAAGGAAACTCCCAAACCCAACCAAGGGTCAATTCAGTGACAAATCAGGATTATAGATGTGACCACATGACATGGAATTACATTTCCCATGAGGCATTAACTACATTTCCCATGAGGCAGTCCTTTAAGGGGACAGCTCCCAATTCCCAATTAACTATATACTGTCTGACCAGCACATATACAGTTCCACAAATGTTATGTCACAATGGCATAAACTTCATAATCTTTACATGTGTGATCCCAAAATGCTGGGGGTAGTATGCGAGTGCCTTTTAGTTTATTATTGAAGTCAAAGTTTCTTCTATATAAATAAGATACAAGCCGAGAAAACAAAATGAATATCGGATATAGTCCTTATTACCCTTGTTTTCTAGAAGTGACCAAATATTTTGGAGTGTAAGTACTATAGAACAGATGGAGGCAAATTGCAGCGGCAAAAAACAGTACTTCTTAAAGTATATGAAAATAAGTTAATTAGGAAAATTTTGCATTATTACCCAAGTTACAGTTTTATGAAATAAAAAAAGGCCATAAACTGTAGTTCTACTTTCCTTACAATATCACTCTGCCAACTGTTGGGATATGTGAACATACAAGGAAGGCTCCTTGCAGAAGTTGCACAAAACATATAAATCCTCTCAAAATTCTAACAAGATGTTAACATTTAAGTCCAGATTGGGTTTATGTTGGTCCTCTACCAATGAGACAATTGGGAAGAGCCACCTTCTGCAATTCTGCAGAAGACTTTCTGGTGACATGACAACAGGTAGCTGTCATTTTGATCTTTCTCAAACTATATCGGCATTGCATTATAGAGAATTTAGTAACAGAGTTCTTGGCTTTTTTGCTGGTGTTTGGTTAATGGAGTAAGGAAAGCTGTAGCAGCTGTTTGAAAGATTTAGATGTAGTTACTAGAGCTAAACTCAAAAGTGTTTAGTATTTTTGTAAATATTATGTTGTATCTTACTTTCCTGAAATACATTTGCATTAGCAGGATATGGGTTTTGCATTGAGAAACATTCAGATCTCACTTTAGACAGATGTAGAAAACAGTGATAGACACTCCATGGAATTAATATGTCACTTTGTGACATTAAGCAACTTTAATAAAAAAAAAAACTGCTGGTATCAGCAGAAGAACCATCCCATCTGGAGGCCTTGAAATTTGCTGCTCTGCTTTTGAAATAGCTAAAAGGAGAGGGAAGCTAGTTATTTTTAGGTGCTTGCCATTACACTAAACAGGTGGGCAAATGAAGGCTGCCTACAGCAACTCTTCTGGAGGGCTACATTTAGGCTGTTTGATTTCTATCTCCCTGCTCTTAGTTTAAGAAATAGCTAGATGCAGTAAGCTAGGTTTCCTAATTCAAAATAGAACAGCTGCCATTACAAAATGATTAAGAACTTGATTCCTTGTGGTTGTAGGAACAACTTTGAAATCAAAACCTTACAAATCTAACAACCTTGGCATGGCAATTGCTTCCTTGTGTTGTAGCAAAAATTGAGTACAGTTGTGTAGAACTCCCTTTAATAGTTTGATGTCAGAACTCAAATTTTCTACACTTGGGCATTTGCTTGTAAAGGCTAAGCAATTCTACTATCAAAGCAACATTGTACTGCAGATCAGTTGAGCCAAGAGTGCTATAGTGTAGCATGTGCAATAAGGAAGCACTAGTTTTAAATTTAAACTATATTAACAGATAGTCCTTGGCTTACAACAATTTGTTTAGTGACCATTACTGAAAAAAGTGTCTTAAACATTTTTCACACCCATGACTGTTGCAGCGTCCCTGTGGTCATGTGATCAAAATTCAGATGCTTAAGCAACTGACTAATATTTATGACAGTTGCAGGGTCATGTGATCCCCTATTGCGACCATCTGACAAGCAAAGTCAGAGAAGCCAGACTCACTTGACAACCATGTTACTAATTTAACAACTACAGTTGTTAACAAATGTGGCAAGAAAAGTCGTAAAATGGGACACAACTCAGAAGCCCAGAATGTTGCTGAGAATGTTACTAAGTGAGTAACAAATTTCTCAGCAACATAATTCTGGGCTCAATTGTGGTCGTAAATTGAGGACTACCTGTATATCTCAGAAACTAGCAAAACATGGGGGCTCAACAGCTTCCAGAAATCCCTTTTATCCCTCTTGGTTTCCTCAGCCAGCCAACTCCAGAGTATGTCTGGATGTTTTAAAAATAATTTTGTTAGTAAAAATATTGAAGGCTTATACTCATATTTGCATTTAAGCTGGACCAGGGGTGACATTTTGTGTTAATTAGTGTAATTTGCTTTTGCTTTGCTTGCTGGTGGAGATAAAGGAACCGTGCAGAAACCCTAACAACAATCATTGACAATTGTATTAAACTTTGGCTTCTGAATTTTTAGTAGGCATTGCACACTCCCTTTCAAACATACCTTTTGTGTATCCATAAGGAATAGAGACATCCTTAAAGGCAATTTAATAAACGATAGCTGGAATCCTTAGAATGGGGAACTCTGGTCATATTGAGGAAATGGATGTAAAGAGGGGACCCTCTTTCAGGTGTTCACTCTCGCACACACACTATTGCATTTGGAAACACAAGAAGAAGGAAGGGCTACACCAGCATGCCAACACTGAATACAAAATGGTCTTTAATTGAAATCCGCAGTGCCATTATTAATCTAAGCAATGTTAGTTCCATACAGTTATGATCTATCTTACAAGGGTAGATGTTAAAACAAGAATAGGGAATGCACAGATCCAAAGTGGTGAGAAGTATGGCTTTATCTAAGGGATTGAAAACTTGCCTTCCACAGGAAGAATGACAAACAGCTGGGAGAGGTCAAGGCAGGTCTTTTTTTAACATCATGCTTGCTGCATAAGTGCAGCGTTTCTACAGAGGCTTTATGC
Organism: Laticauda laticaudata; assembly: GCA_004320025.1. Lineage (NCBI taxonomy): Eukaryota > Metazoa > Chordata > Lepidosauria > Squamata > Elapidae > Laticauda > Laticauda laticaudata. The sequence continues at coordinate 16,897 of BHFT01002698.1, read as the reverse complement.
TGGCAAGGGAATGAATACAGCCATAAGAAATCTGAACGGAGACCCTGGGTTTGGCTTTCAGCGAAGGAGATTGTTTCAGTGTTACTTTCATTTCCTATGCTTTGAGTAGAAGAGAGTTTCGATTTGTTTGTAACTTGGGAGACCTATTTTTTTTTTTTTTTGTATATTTATTTTTATGGTTGGAAAATCGAATCTGGTATTGATTTCTCTCAACAACATTTTTCCAAACTAGGAGGCACGTACTTTTCTTAGCAGGGTTATCCCAAGCCACCAGTATTTGACCTCATAAACTCGGAGCCTGTTGTGTTCACAATTGAATTACAGTTCCGTTTTACAGAGGCACAGAGACCGGCTGCGAATATTGGGCGCCATCCAGGGGCTACCAGTTTCAGCAAGGTAAGTTTTATTACCCATTCCCAAGGTGGCTCACCCTCAAATAAAAGAGTCGGTAACCGCAATAAACTTTTAAATAATTGTGGCTTCTACTGGCTGGACATGAAATATAAAAATTCTAATTTCTCAGCACTGAAATCAGCCGAACAGTGATAGGAGATAAATTTGCAGGACTCAATATGTATATTTACAAAGATTTGATGCTGAATTCTGGTTTTAATTTTGCTTGAGATTTAAACCTACATTTGAGCTTTCTCACTACTGTTGTCTTGTATGGATCAAATCAAAGGGCTACCTGCTCCAATAAGAGCCCAATTGCCCTGGCCTATTTGTTCAGGCTAACCTGATACCACATTTAGTCTCAATCCAACATCTTCATAAAACACCCAAGGAAGAGATGATGAAAATGGACATCTCTTCCATCATTTCAACAGAAGTGTCAGCTTGTGACTGAAAAATATAAGGATGAATTAATCTGTAAAGTTTTTGGATGAACTTAGTTGTGTTTTCTGAGTGCGAGAAGGAAGGACCACACCAGCTGTATATTCAGTGTGAAATGAAGTTTTGATGCATGTCCAGCTGTTGTCTCTAATTTGCCATGTTTGTGATTAGGGGAAGCCAAATGTAAAGGTGCATGGGGCTTCTTTCTCAAATGTTTTGTAGCACAGGCATAAAAACATTGGGTGTCTGAAACAAATAGAAAAATGTTTATCATGCTGAAGTGATGGGAATCTTTAGAGTTTACCTAACTCCTGTCATACTGTTTTTTTAAAAAAAGTATTAAGAAGTATCCACAAAAAACATTAAATACCATCAACAGAGGGCCCTTTTAATTTTGCTTAGAACTTGCCTCAAAATTTCACCTGATACTGTTGTCTTGCCAAGACGACTTTTGATAACAATGTTTGGAAGACAGGCTGTTTTTTCTCTGGAGTTTAGCCACAAGATGTTTTGTGTGGATGTTTAGGGAACACAAAATGACCCATGCTGGCTCCTTCTGCACAAAGGAAATGTAAACGTGGAGTTCTGAATTATGTGCAAATTCTTAAAACATTCTCCAAAGTTAAACACCCCCCCGCCCCGCTTGGGCTAGTCAGGAGGGAGGCAAAGGAAGTATGGTGGTTTCTCACTTTCACTGAGTTTGATAAATTTCTTCAGCCAAGAATTTTTATTTGAAAGGCTAGAGAAGCAGCTAGACATGAAATTTCACATCTTCCCTTCCATCATTCTCCCCAAGTCTTAATCTTGGTTCTCCTGCTTCTAAGGTTATTACCATTTTGCTGATGGATCTCCTGCAGAGCTAGGAAGCTCGAATTTGATTTTAGTATTGCCCAGGGAGTGTCTGCCCCTGTCCATGTCTAGAATGTTTTTGTGTTACTGAATGGGAATTCACTGGGAACTGCCAGTAGCCAAAAAAAGATTCATTTATTGGCTCTGCTATATTTCTTGCTTTTCAGCAGGTGGCACCATTTGCCTGGTCTTGTTTGGGTTTAGAAGCTAAACAGGTCTGGTTAGTGTTTGGATGGATGCTCTCCAGAAAGCACTGGACACTCAAAAAAGGGAAGCTGAAAAACATCATGGAAGAAAACACTGACAAATGCTTCTCTACAACAGCAGTCCCCAACCTGTTGGGCACCAGGGACCGATTTCATGGAAGACAAAATTTCCATGATGGAGGGGGTGGTGGAAGGGAGGAGGAGGAACACACAATGTAGATTCCTCCTCACATGCACAATTTACAGGAGACTTGGCTCTTCTGTGAGAATCTAATGCCTGACGATCTGAGGTGGAGCTGAGCAAATACAGGTAGTCCTTGACTTAATGACCACAACTGAGCCCAACATTTCTGTTGCCAAGTGGAACATTTGCAAATTTTGCCCCATTTTATGGCCTTCCTTGCCACAGTTGTTGCAGTTGTTAACTGACTAACCCTGTTGCTAAGTGACTCTGGCTTCCCCGTTGCTTGTCAGATGGTTGCCAAAGGCATCACATGACCTCAGGACACTGCAACCGTCATAAATGAGTCAGTTGCCAAGCATCTGAATTTTTATGTGACCATGGAGATGCTGAAACGGGCGTAAGTGAAAAATGATAAGTCACTTTTTTCAGTGCTGATGTAACAACTCTGGTCACTAAATGAACTGTTATAAGTTGAGGACTACCTGTACAGATGAAGTTTTGCCCGCTCATCCATTGCTCACCTCTAGGTGTGTGGCCCAGTTCCTAACAGGCTACAGACCAATACCGGTCCTTGGCCCAGGGGTTGAGGATCCCTGCTCTACAGTCCTCCAGGAATCAAGCTTGAAGGCTAGATATCAGATATCTGATACCTATATCAAGATATCAGGCTTGATACTTCTTATAGCAATAACACGCAGACTTCCATGCCGCTCCATAGTTTTACATCCCTCTAAGCAGTTTACAGAGTCAGCCTATTGCTCCCAGTAATCTGGACCCTCATTTTACCCACCTCGGAAGGATGAAAGACTGAGTCAACCTTGAGCCGGTGAGTGATGTGGAGTTTTGCAGCCCAGAGATCATCCCCTTATACTGGCCTGTGAAGTCCTAAGGAACAGACCAAGTAACTTCCCTGCCACCTAGACGTGACTCTGCCTGCTTTCACCCCATATTTACACCGCCTGCTTCACAGATACAGGACTTGTAACAGCCTATGAACCCTCTGCTCCCATTATTGCAAGGGCTGGCTTTTTAAAGGGGGCTAGCAAATTCTTTTTGGCTGTTTCTTCTGCCATGTTACCTATTTTTCTTAAGCTAAAGAAATCAGTACGTTTAAGGATGTTGATTACCTTTTTGGCCTTATTGAGAAAATCCATACTTGGAGCACTAGGGTGCCTAATTAGGACCAGAAAGCTGATAGTCTACCTTCTGCTTTCCAGCTAAGAAAATATAATCAAAATTTGATAAAGGTTCAAGCACACTGCTTGTGCCGTGCATTTCACCACAATTCAGGGTTAAACAGTTACAATTTCCCCTGAATAGCAGTGGAATTTCTTTCAGGTCTCCATATTTAGGCTGCATTTCTCTGCTACCATGTAATGGTCATCCAGATTTTTGCAGCGGCAGATATGGTAGCCCTGAGAATAAATTCTGCATGAAAAGTTTACATCCTTTTTTTTTTTAGCGTCCAGCAGTAATGCAACGGTTGCATAAAATTTAGCAACAATTACATCACCCTTGAACTTCTCCCATGCCTTTAAGGTTATGAAAAAGGAGTGTGTTGGTATGATCCTTCTTAGCGAAGATATGGATTATTTCAATATTAAGTGGGGGAACTAACCAAGAGGGGAAAAAAATATTGCAGAGGCCAAAAGATGATCTCCAAAAATAGTGTGAAATCTGATTAGTATTTGAACAGGAGTCCACCAGGGAATTCACCAGTAGTCCACCAAAGTATAGGCTATTCTGGAAATATTTATAGACCCCGGAAGACAATTGCAAATGATTTCTCTTGTTGTCAAAAAAGAACAACCACCCAAGCCTACACAGATGTAACTGAGAAGTTACCGTGAGTCAAACCTGACATGAAGGAGACTTTCTAAAGCAGCAGTAGTGCACAAATAGGGTTTGCGAGCCTGTGTTGATAACCACGGGAGATTACCTAGCACATTTTCCAATATTGCAGACGTTATTCAGTAATATTATCTGACCTGGCAGAAACTGCTTTACAATATACAGTAGGCCAGTACTCTGCTTGGCCTGGTAGTCCCATCAACCTTGATTGGCAGATTACTCGTATGCAATTTCCCTCAAAAACAATGCAACCTTTGTCTGGCAAGGGCTTGTTACCAGAAATATGGGACACTGTTGAACATTCAACATGCAGGCAATTAAACCTATACCAAACTGGTGTCTGATTGCAGTACATTCTCCCCTTGGGTTACTGAGTGTCCTCTTTGATGAGAAAGGAGCACCTGTGGCTCTATGGATAAATAAGTATCAAACATGCTGCAACAACAGCATCTTGAGCACCCAACCCTCTTTGAACTGAAAAGGATCAGCAACAGGGCACCTGAGGGTTGAATGCAATCCAACACTTTCCTGCCATAGAGGCAACAGCAGCATCCAATATATCATGCAAGCAGCCAACTGCCCCTCATAAGATTTCCTTCAACAATAATTTTTGAGAGCCTCTTTTTCCAGCAAAAGCTGGTTGGTTGCAATGGGGAAAGAGTTGCATTGGTTCCAACATCATCATCATCATCATCATTATTATTATTATTAGGTGGCTGTGCTCCTTTTCCTGCAAGTCTTCCACTGGGAGAAAAAAAAAATGTTTCTGAGTAAGTTTATGCCCACCCTTGCACTTCGCCTGACCTAGACTCTCACAACCCTGGGGTTTAGCCAAACATCTCTAAGCAACAAAAGAATTGAAAAGGGGGCAATAACACAAAAGGATTCTCCAAGCCAAGATTTTCACCTGAGAAACCAAGAGGACCCGGTGGTTTCGTTTGGTTTTCTCCACACAAGCGTAAACTCGAGCAACTCTCATTATTGGTCTTTTTAGGCATGGCAGGAGCTCGACATAAATGGGTCAGAAATGTCAAATCCTACTTATCCAGAGCCCCTTATGCGCTCCCTTTCCTTCCCCCTCCCTGGCTTCCTCCCTCAGACGGGATACACCATAAGTGTAAATGTAAACATTTTTCATAATAAATAAATAAAATAAATAAATAAATAAATAAAAAGTGCAGTGCATGTTGGTGCCAGCAGAAAGCAGAAGAGGGCCACTTTTCCTATCCCAACCTAAAGACTGGGCTTTCTCAAAAGGTAGGAAAGCCTGTGCAAGTGTGTGTGTGTGTGTGTGTGTGTGTGGTTTTTTTTTCTGCAGAAGGATTGGATGCGGAGAAGGTGAGGATGATGTAATGGGAAGAGACATGGGGCCTGGGAAGGAGTTGAGGCCTTCAGTCTTCTTGTTGCTTCCGAGAACAGCTACAAGGGCAGAAAGGTGATGGCAATGGCTCGTTTTCAAGCTGTCCACTGGGACATTAGTTCCGTGCTGACTTACGACCCAAACATGCATCAAGTCCATCTCAGAGATAGTCCAGTTAACCACTCAGGACATTGCAGTGGTGATGTACATCATCCAGTCAAGAGGCTGAGCTGGGACCTGCAGCCCTGCTGGTGCACCGTTGTCATTTCCATTGGCAGATAAAAGCACCGTTTCTTAGCCCCATGCCACCTCTGGTTCTGTTCTCTTCATCCCTTGGGCATTGATGGCCCGTCAGCCTGGCTAGTCTTCTGCTGAATTCCCAAACCATCCGGGACTTTGGAAGAAGCAAAATGGAAGGAATCAGTGCCTTCCTGTGGGTAGAACGAGTGGGGAGCTGTGGGGCCAGTAGCCACCCATGGGGAGGGTCTGTTCGGTTGCGGCCTCCGTTCCAGCTGTCCAGCGTTGAATACAGTGAGCCCTGATAATAAGGTGAGACCCTCGACCTCCCTCCCCAACTGGTCAGAGAAAATGTGGGAACAGGAACTGAGGAGAGGAATGAGGTGTGCTGGCTCTCTTTCCAGAGATTATGAGATAATATAGATTTATATAGAGCTTTATAATTATTTATATAAATATCTGGGGAGAAGGTGGTGGTGCAGGGTGGCTGAGAAGGGAGGAGGGAACTGTACAACCTGGGAAAGGAAACCCAAGCAGCGGAGATCACAAATTCGGTATGTCTGGAAGTCTCTGCATTTCCCCACTGCCTGAATTGTCCAGTTCGGCACTATCACAATCCGAGTCTTCGTAGGTGGCAGGATCCTAGAAACAGATGAAGCAGGTGAGGAAAATTGGAGCCAAGAGTGGGATGGGGAGGAAGGCTAGGAAGGAAAGAAGGAAGGAAAAAAGGAAGGGAGGGAGGGAAGAAGGAAAGGAAAGGAAGGATGACAGGCAGGCAGGCTGTGGAGGTAAGGGAAGGGAAGGAAGGAAGGGAAGGACAGAAGAGGGAGGGAGGGAGGAAAGGAAGGAAGGATGGCAGGCAGGCTGGAAGGAAGGGAAGGGAAGGAAGGAAGGATGGCAGGCAGGGAAGGGGAAGGAATGAAGGATGGATGGAAGGAAGGATGGCAGGCAGGGAAGGAAGGCAGGAAGGCAGGCTGGAAGGAAGGGAAGGAAGGAAGGGAAGGACGGAAGGGAGGGAGGAAGGAAAGAGGGAGGTAGGGAGGCAGGAAAGGAAGGAAGGATGGCAGGCAGGCAGGCAGGCTGGAGGGGAGGGAAGGGAAGGGAAGGATGGCAGGCAGAGAAGGGGAAGGAAGGAAGGAAAGAGGGATGGCAAGCAGACAGGCAGGCTGGAGAGAAGAGAAGGAAGGATGGAAGGAAGGATGGCAGAGGCAGGCAGGCAGGCTGGAGGGAAGGGAAGGAAGGATGGATGGATGGAAGGAAGGAAGGAAGGATGGCAGGCAGGATGAAGGGAAGGGAAGGAAGGAAGGAAGGAAGGAAGGATGACAGGCAGGCTGAAGGGAAGGAAAGGAAAGGAAAGGGAAGGAAGAAAGGTAGGATGGCAGGCAGGGAAGGGGAAGGAAGGAAGGGAGGAAGGAAAGAAGGAAGGGAGGGAGGAAGGAAGGAAGGAAAACCTGGCAGAAAACTTTAGGTCACATTTGGTCATGGATTCCAATGGCAAGGTATGTTTTAAAAAACAAATATTCTATATTAAGGAGGCAAGTAAATCTGTTTTTGCCACTGGACCATGCATACACACTGCACCAGGCTGCACCCCTGAGCTATGGCCCACTACTAGGCTGCAACCTGTTTCAAACCAGGCCGCATGACCTATGGGCAAGAAGTTCCACTCGCGCAAGCGGCAAGCCTTTGCCTCATGCACAAAGCTCCACTCGCGTGAGTGGAGGGTGCTTGCAGAGAATGCTTGTGCATGTGCTCGAAGGTTCATTCGTGCAAGTGGAGGGCACTTGTGTGCAAAGCTCCATTGGGGTCTGCAAACAAATACAAGGCCATCAATGGAAGAAAAAGGTTGGAAAGTTAACCATAAATGATTTATGCACGTATAACTTTTGCAGTTCTGAGGGAAGAACCAGATTCTTAAAGCCTCAGAATGAAAGCCGATAAATCCCTGATGCTGTTAGTGCAGGCAGACATGTAGCCTAATAATTAATTGATGCTGATCCAACTTGAACATTTCTCTTCCAAAGCCCCTTGCTCTTAAATGGACACCACTGGCGGTTAAGTCTGTGCTTGGGATGTGTGTGAGACTCCCAGTCCTGAGAGAGAAGGGCTAATGTTTACTCAGTTTACCCACCTCTCCAGCATTCTGCTCAGCACTGAGCTGTCGTTTCACAAGCTGAATGGCAGCTTCCTTTTCGGACAACCCATCAGAGTTCCCCAGAATGTCGTCATCTGAGCGCTCAGCATCCAGGCGTTCATCTGTATTGGTACTGGGCACATCTGGAGTGCCACCGCTGTGGGAAGCTGTGGTGCCCTCACTGCCGGTGCCCTCCTCACCATCCCCATCTGAGAAGTTCTCGGAGCTGAAGGTGGAGAGAGATTGCCGTTTGCTCCTAGTTTGAGGCCACCTAAGAAAGATGGCGAAAGAAGAGAAAAACCCCAGTAAGCCTGAAACAGAAGAAAAGAAGATGGCTGCACCCAGGGAGAAACCTGGGCTCCAGATGGAACCAGCACACTTGGTACCCAAGCTCCAAGAGATGCAATAGCAGGACAAGAGGAAATTGTTAACAAATCCAACCTGCCCTTTCCCATCAAATTATCCATCCCTAACTCCCTTGTTTTTCTTGACTTAAAATATGTCACACCTCCTTCTCTACTCAGGAACCTGAGATTATAAAAGTGTTAGTTCTGGAGAGCCATGAAGTTAGACAGAATGTAGTTAGAGCAATAATGGCCCCTTGGAAAGAGAAGAAAATATGTGTTTCATTGATTACAGAAAGGCCTTTGTATTGATCATGTCAAAATATGGAATGTCCTTTAGAAAATGGGGAACCCAGAATATCTTCACATGAAATTTAGGGAAAGAATTCACAATCAGACTATTGGCTCCATATCAGCAAAAGAGGAAATGTATTATCTTGCTTTATTTAACCTATACTGTATGCTGAATAATATATTGAGAGAAGCTGGGTTGGAAGAAGATAAGACAATGTTGAAAAAGCACTACGCAATCTAAAATCATCCCTATCTATTGGACTGGATGGAACATGTGCCTATTTCTTAAAAAAGCTATCCACTGCCATAGCTGAACCTCTAAGCATAATCTTTGAAAAATCTTCCAGGATCAGCTCCTTGCCAGAACTATGGTCACAAGCCACAGTCATCCCCATCTTCAAAAAGGGAGACCCCAGCCTAGTTGAAAAAGAATTGCAGACCATCTCCTTATGCTGTGTCACCTGTAAAGTCATGGTAACCAATCCTATTCCTCCACTTAGAGACAAACAACCTACTTATGGACTACACAACTCGATCAGGGCAAAGCAATAGACACAATCTACATAGACTTCTTAAAGCCTTTGATTCAGTGGTACACGAGAAAAACTCCTAAAAGTTAAAATTTTACGGTATCTCTGGACACCCGCCATAACTGGAATTGAAGCATTCTTATCAAACAGACAACAAATGGTCAAAATTGGGAGCGTCCTACGGTATCAAATTCTGTACCTGTCAACAGTGGTGTGCCTCAAGGCAGTTTCAGGACCAACTCTCTTCATACTCTACATAAATGACCTCTGTGATCATATCAAGAGCAACTGCGTTCTCTTTGCTGATGATGTAAAGCTATTCAAACACCACAGAACAATACTGCTACCCTTCAAAAAGACCTTGACTATGTATCAGAATGATGAAACAAATGGCAACTTCAAATCTCAACAAATAAATGCTCTGTCTTACATATTGGCAAAAAAAAAATCAGAAAATAAAACACAGACTGAAAAGTCAAGACATTGCTGATGATCCAAACTCTGTCAAAGATCTTGAAGTACTCATCTCAAATGAGCTAAGTGCTAGAGCCCACTGTAACTGCATAGCCAAAAAGATGTTAAGAGTTGTTAACCTAATCTTATGTAGCTTTTTCTCTGGTAATATTACACGACTAACTAGAGCATACAAAACATTTGCTGGACCAATACTCGAATTACAGCTCCTCAGTCTGGAACCCACATTAACATATCTGATATTAACACAGTTGAGAAAGTCCAGAAATATTTCACGAGAAGAGTTCTCCACTCCTCTACTCATTGTAGAATACCTTATGCCACAGACTCGAAATTCTAGACCTAGAAACCTAGAACTATGCCGCCTTCGTCCGATCTAAGTATAGTATATAAAATCATACATTGCAATGTCTTACCAGTTAATGAATACTTCAGCTTCAACCACAACAACACAAGAGCAAACAATAGATACAAACTCAAGGTTAATCGCACCAAACTTGATTGCAGGAATTACGACTTCAGCAACAGAGTGGTCAATGTCAGGAATACTCTTCCTGACCCTGTAGTTTCTTCCTCAAACCCCAAAACTTTAACCTTAGACTGTCTACTATTGACCTCACCCTCTTTCTAAAGGTCTGTAGGGGGTGTGCATAAGCGCACCAACGTGCCTACCGTCCCTGTCCTATTGTTTCTTTTATATATATTTTTTATTTTTCTTATATGTATTCATGTATTTATAACTATGTTTTTACTTATACCTATTATCTTGTAAGCAACTGACAAATAAATACATTAAAAATAAAAAAAATAAAATGATTTTATAATTGGGTGAAGAAAAATCAATAGGCTCTACGCTGATGACATTCCAGTGGAAACTGCAAATGACCTGGGAGTTCTAATAATGAAGTTATACACCAAACGTATGGGATAATATCAAGAAGACCAAGTTAATGATAATAGGTGTAGCAATCAGATTTAGAACTGACAATTAAGATATTGAAGTGGTGGATAAGTCCTGTGTTTTGAGACTGTCGAGAGCAAAGGAACCAACCGTCAAGTACTGTACTGCAAACTTAACTATTAGCAATTGGTAGAGTAGCAGTGAAGGCCCTGGAAATGATATTCAGATGCTCCAATTTGTCTAAATTTATAACGATTGCAGCTTGTAGCAATGCTGTTTTTTTCTGTGGCATTCTATGAAAGAAAAAGTTGGACTTTGAAGAAGCAGGAAGGAAAATGCTTTTGGTGTTGGAGAAGACTGTCGAGAACATCATGGGTAGCCAAAACAAAGAAATGGATCATGGTGAAGAGGGGGGAATCAAACTAATTGAGGCACAAATGATCAAGCTCAAATTATAATATTGTGCAAAGAGCTAGCTCTCTTGAGAGGTGTATTATTCTGGAAACAGTAGAAGGAAAGATAACAGGAAGACAAGCAGCAAAGTGGATGGATTAAATTAGTTTCCATTGGCAATTGGATAACCTAAAAGCCAGGCTGGGAACATCATTCTGGAGAAAGTCTATATATCTGATCACCAAAAGCTGTCACTGACTTGATGCCATATAGCCAATCAAAGGGGGTTAGGGTGGAGGAAGGAGGCAAAAGAAGATGTGGAAGATCCTGTATCATCTTCTCTATACCCTCATTCACTCCTCACCAGGAATAGAGTTTGTGTCAAGCTGTAAGCTTTCCCCATCTTGGTGGTCTTTCCAACATGCTGGACAGGCAGCAGTTGGGAAAGATACTCTATATCTTTACTTCATGATTAGAGGCAGGGGTGGGATAAGACAGGGTCAACTATCGGTTTGGGATTTACAAGCTTCCCTGTATGCTGCTAGCCGCGCGCCTGTAAATCGTCATCATCATGCTGCGTGCAAAGAAGCAGCCTTTGAAACAGCCCTCTTTTCCTGCTTTTTTAACTGCAGCTGTGCCTCGTTAGGCAGCTGAAGTTGAAAAATCAGGAAATAAAGATCAGGTAAGAGCCCAGGAGGACGGGCAGGCAAAAACATCACCAGACATAGAACCGGTTCTATGTCTGCTGCTCTTCAGAGCTACCGGTTCTACAGAGGTGGACAGAACCGATAGAAACCCACCCCTGATTAGAGGCAGAAACACTAAAGAAGAAACACATACAATAAACAATCTCTTGCATATCCCTGTTTAAAACATAGAATAATAGAGTTGGAAGGAATCTTGGGGTCTTCTAGTCTAACTCTCTGCTCAAGCAGGAGACCCTATACCAGGGATAGGGAAACTTGGCTCTTTTATCACTTATGGACTTCAACTCCCAGAATTCCTGAGTGAGCCATTAAAAAGTTCCCCATCCCTGGCCTACTGGTTTTGCTTTTATGGCTCACTCAGGAATTCTGGGAGTTGAAGTCCATAAGTGATAAAAGAACCAAGTTTGCCTACCCCTGCCCTATACCATTTCAGACAAATGGCAGTCCAGCGTATTTTTGAAAGCTTCCAGTGACTGAGCACCCACAACTTTTGAAGGCACACCATATTCCATTGGTTGATTGCTCTCACTGTTAGTAAATTTCTCCTTAGTGCTAGGTTGCTCCTTTCCTTGGTTTTAGTTTTCATTCATTGCTTCTTGTCTTGCCTTTTGGTGCTTTGGAGAATAATTTGACCCACTCATCTTTGTAGGAGCCCCTCAAATAGTGGAATATTGTTATCATGTCTCCCCTAGTTCCTCTTTTCACTAGACTAGACATACCCAGTTCCTGCAACAGTTCTTCATACATTAGGGCTCCCAGGGCCCTAATTAATTCTTCTTCTAATTATTCTTCTTGCTCTTTTTAGCACTCTTTCCAGAGCTTCAACATCTGTTTTACATTGTGGTGACCAGAACTAGATGCAGTATGCCAAGTGTAATTTTACTAAGGTTTTTAAAACAGTACTTGTACTTCACGGGATCTTGATTGTCTTTGATGTCCCTCTATTAATGCAGCCTAGGATTGCATTTGTTTTTTTGACTTCTGCTGCACATTGTTGGCTCATATTTAAGTGACTGTCCACTAAGACTCTAAGATCCCTCTCAGAGTTACTGGCATTAATCAAATTTCACCTAGTCTGTACTTATACAGGCAGTTTTTCTTACTTCTTACTTTTATCTTTGTTCAATTTCATTTTGTTAGATAGGGCCTAGTTTTCAAGTCTGTCAAGATCTTTTTGATCCCAAGTTTGTCTTTTGGGATGTTGGCTACTCCTCCAGCTTAGTGTCATCTGAAAATTTGATGATTCCCTCATCTAGATCGTTTATGAAGATGCTGAAAAATACTGTTTGTTCCTCTTTTCATTCAACAGTTTCTCTCTCATTCAGGTACGCATAATCCTAAAAGGTTGGCTCATTTCACCCCGGCTGCCTACTCAGCACTGCTAATTAAGAAGGAATCCCAAAGCATTTACAAATCTCCTTTTTGCAATGATTCTAAGTAAGCAATTAATTTTATTTCTTTGTAGACCACTTTTCTTTCATGAGGAAGCTCCATAGGATGGGTAGATTTATCAAGCAATCCCACAGATGCCTCTTCAGTAGAGCAATACTGAGAAATCTGTAGTTTCGTTCTATTTCACGGATCCCAATAGTTTTTACAGGTGGCATTTTTATAACTATCATGACCCTCACATTATTTTTCTGCTCTTCAAATCATTAAATTGTGCCACTGAAATTTGATGGAAATACTGATGTTTTCTGGGATATTTTTAGGTATTGTCAAACTAAAAGAAAAATTATCTTTCCCCTTTAGTCTCTGACCCACTCTCAAAAAATAAAGGAGGGACGGACATTTTCCACTCTACTCCATTCATTGATCCTTGGGATCTGAGCCCTAAATCAGGTAAATGCTCACCTTTGCCGGAGAGGGAGCTCAACTTCACTGTCCACTTCGCCCTCTTCTTCCTCTGAGGAGATACCACGTTTCTAAGTCAAGATGAATGAAATAAAAAGAAATGTTAGGATTTGTCAACTTTTCAAAATAGGTCAGACTGGAAACAGACAAAGCAAGGATTACAAGAAGGCCCTTGCAGGATATAATAACACAAGTTTGAAGCTGCCAGTTTCCATCTCTGCCATTTTATAACAAATAGAATGAGAGTGGGGTTATTTTGAGTTTCTTTCCCATGTTTTCCCATTATCCAAGAACTGAGTTCTCTTTTATTTTTCCTCAGGTTCTCTTTTATTTTTCCTCAGAAGGTCCAGTTTGCTTTCAAGTTTATTTCTGTATTTCTCTTACAGCATTATATCTTTAATGAAGGTGAATGAAACTTACTAAATAACTAAAACCCGATCACCAACAAAATTTGACCTCTGTATCAAAACATTTATTTTGCCCTAACTTCAAGATGAGCCTTGTTGAGAAAAGATTGGTCCAACAAGAAGTTAATTATGGTGCCAAACAGGCCCACCTGTCTCCTTTCTTGAACAGGTGATTTGAGTATTCAAGGTCTCTAAACAGTGAGATGGTGTGGTGTGGGACACTGTGGCTCAGTGGCTAAGATGCTGAGCTTGTCGAGCAGAAAGGTTAGCAGTTCAGCGGTTCAAATCCCTAGCACCGCATAATGGAGTGAGCTCCCGTTACTTGTCCCAACTTCTGCCAACCTAGCAGTTCGAAAGCATGTAAAAATGCAAGTAGAAAAATAGGGACCACTTTGGTGGGAAGGTAACAGTGTCCTGTACGCCTTTGGCATTTAATCACCACAGAGACATTTTCAGACAGTACTGGCTCTTCGGCTTTGTAACGGAGATGAGCACCGCCTCTAGAGCCGGAAACAACTAACTAGCACCTATGTGTGAGGGGAACCTTTACCTTTACCTTAAACAGGGAGAGTTCAGGCAACGGTACCTACAATTGGCTATGAACCTTTTTGTGCATTTATTGCTCCTAGTTGAGTAAAGGATGGTAGAAAAGAACTGGATTTAGCCAACCTCACAACCGCCTTAAAATTGGTCCAGAAACCCAATGTGGTTTTTCAGAAGTGTTGAAGTTCCAAACCCCCAAGTCTGACATGGTTTTTCTCCTCTAGCACATTAGCTTTTAGTTTCAAGTGGGTCGCTTTGGTTGCACTATAATGCCGTAACCCACAGGGGGGTGCAGAATTTTTTCAGAATGGCTTGGCTTAAAGAATAGAGAAATTAGTTCCGTGACTGGAGGGAAGACTTGACTTTGTAGACTTTATGAGCCTGTAGAAAGATCTGCAGCTCTGATGTTCAAAGATGAGAAGACAGGATGGGGAAAGGTGGGGGAACATCCTTTTTCCACAGGAAGTATGGGGGAGTAGTAAGAACTTGGTAACTTTACAAAAAGGAGAGGGTTGCATCACCCTTAGACACTTCAGTTTCTAAACCAACAAAAATTAATAGACATACCAGGAGCATAAATGACAAGATCAATAAGGAGAGTGGAGGAAGAAACTAAATAAAATTGAGAAAAAAATAGAGAAGGAAGAAGAAGAGAGATTCCAGCAATTCCTATGCCTGTTTTAGTAGCTGCCAGAGAGGGGAGGAATTAGTTACGAATTATAGTTTTTGGTCAATATTGAGATACTCATTGAAACCTGAGAGAGACAGAAAAAGATCGTGAAATGAAAAAGAAAGATGCTGTGAAATGAGGACTTGTATTATAAAGGCCTTGAAATATGAAAATATTTCAGAAAATACAACTTCAGCAACAGTGGTCAATGCCTGGAATGCTCTACCTGACTCTGTTGTTACAGCCTCAAACCCTCACAGCTTCAAATTCATAACTATTGGATGAATGTATAAGATTAAATCATAATGAACATTAGAATATCTCATATAAAATGATGGAAAAATAGTTAAATGAATGTTTAATAATTGATATTATATAAGCACAAGCTAGACTGATGAGAATTTATATAACATGTGAGTAATGGTAAAAAAAAAAGGATAGCACAAAAGATTGTAACCAACTGACACACTGAATGTATATAATTGAAAGAGGGTTTTATGTTTTTATGTTTTGTTTGTATGTTTGTTGTAAAAAATAAAAACTTTGTTCAAACTTGTGTTTTAAAAAAAAACCCTCATTCAAGCTTACGAAATTCGAACTTGTGCATCCGGGACCCTCCGCCTCATCCTAGCCAGAGTTCTAAAGGTAGCATAAGTGCGTACCAGCATCGCTTACTGTCCTGGTCCCGGCATTCTTATCTGTATTTACTTCACTTTTTGTTCGTTTATGTGTCACTGACCATATACTTGTTATCTTATATACCACTGAACAAAAAAGGTAAAGGGAACACAAAAATAAGGACAGTCCTAGATCTGAATGAATGAACCTGATGTCTTTCGTGGAAATAACTTTGTTGCAATGGTACATAGTTTGAATGTGCGACAGACAAAATACACACAAAAATTATCAATGGAATGCAGGAAATTTAGGCAACCCGCATGGAGGTCTGGGATTTGGAGTTACATCGTGAACACGAATTAACAGTTGTGGGAAAAAAAAGAGCTCTCTCACTACAGGACTTGATCCAACTTTAGGTAGTCATGTCCTAAAACAAGTCAAAATGAGGCTCAGTAGTGTGTGTGTTGGCCTCCACCGTGCCTGCTTGGTTATGCACTGGACCTCCCTACGTTTAGGCTGGGGGATGCTCGGCAGATGCGGAGGTTGGGATGTCTCCTGAGGATCTCCTCACACCGGACAAAAAGTCACCTGACTTTAGCTCCCAACTCCTGGACAGTCTGTTGGTGCACGTGCATTGGTGGACTTGGAGTGGAGACATGGTGGAAGGTCGCCAGATTGTGCCTCAATATGAATTCAGATCTGGGGAAAACGGGCGTGCTTCTAGTCTCAGGGCATCATAGATTGTCGTTGCTTGCAGGAACGGCTTGACACACTCAGTCCAGAATTGAGGTTCAGCGTTGTCATGCAAATTAGGACGAACCCAGGGCCAACCAGCACCGCATTGGTCCTCACAGGAGGTCTTGAGACTCTCATATTCATGAAGAGTACCTTCGATACAAGAGTCAGAAGTACCTCTAAATTGAGCACATGGAAGGGCTGTGTGGCCCCCCTAAAAAAGAAATGCACCACGCAACATCCATTACTGCACCCACTGCCAAACCAGTCAAGCTGGACGAAACATATAGCAGCAAGAGCAGATGTTCTCGCATGGTGATCTTCAGGACCACCTTCAGTCTTGTCAACATGTGCTCAGTGTGAAACCTAAGCTTTCATCTGTGAAAGGCACAGGGCACCAACCAGTGGCGAAATTTGCCAAGCTTAGAAATAGATATCGTCAATGGCAATAGCTAAATGTCCAATGCAACAAGATGTTGCGGCTGTAAGCACACCCAGCCATCTGATGAAAACAATCGGACAGCACCTCACACAACCTCATGGGTCTGTTATTGACCAATAAATTGAAGCAAAGACACAATGCACCATATTCGTGGACCCACCTGAAAGATAAGGTACCATTTTGAAGGGCTCTAGCCAGCTTCTCTCCTGTCCTCTCTGCGCAAAAGGTACAAGGATACCTAGATAAGCTGGCAAACGTTAGTTAAAGCCAAACATCCTACAAAAAGACAAACTACACCATACCAACAAACGTAACATAACACCTACAGAC